>CAJUXJ010002569.1:0-10530 GCA_910589775.1 Avena eriantha
CATTAAAAACCCAGCCTATCGGGTCCTCCATTCGCACTCATCCCTACTCTCTCTTCCCTATCCAGCAAAACCCCGCAATCTTGAATGTACTTAAACGAACCTTCTCCATGAAACCAGTGCGTGGGGGTGAGTGTCCGGCATCGCCGCCGGGTGGTGCTTCACGCGGTATATCTGGAGGAGCATCACGTAGCACAGGCCGAGGAGGACATGCAGTTCAACCCCTTGGGGGACCATGTGCACACCGGTGCTGACGACTTCGGAGGCACCGATGAGGGCGTGGAGTTTGACGAACATGCTCCGCTCGTGTACCCGGAGGTACATCTATTTCTACATGTTTCATATTTTCTGCTCGAGCTTAATCTATCCTGCGTCATAAAAAATCTAGTCCTAATGATTAGATGCCACGTACGAACCGGTACATGGGGAGATCTAGTTGTTCTAAATGAATCCACATTATTTATTTATTAATAAGTTACCAAGAACACAAACCACATTAATTTAGGAGCGAGCTAGGGAAACGGCCGTAATGAACTGCTGAACCTGTATAGACATGTTATTGCATCGAAAGTAACTTGGAATGGTGGAAGGAATATATATTTATTATTTTGCTCATTTCGGTTTGTATTCCATACATTACATGTATTCAAGTGAGATGGACTCTGATAAGGAGATTAGGGACAACAAGAGACGCCATGTCATGAAGAAGCTCAAGAGCGGGATAATCCCTTTCCGCACTCGACTTGGGGAGCTCAGGTGCCCTTTCTGTAAGAAAGGAGTCAACCCGAGGATTGCCAGCTTGATTCCGCATGCAGTTGGTATCGGTAAAAGCCAGCTAGTAAACACAAGTCGGCGACCAAGGCTAAGCACGCTTCTTATGGCAAGTTCCTGAGGGAGTATGTCAAGACCGGCCTAGTCCCCTTACTTAGGAATCAGCAACTTCTAGCCGACCAACCCCGTCACTGTGCTGGCCGACCACTAATAATATTTAGTTCTCTTACCATATCTAGACCCTTAAACTATGGGATTTCTATTTTGTACACTTCAAAATATATTCAAGTTCATCTGTTTATGTTGTTAAAGTTCCGGTGGCATACCGTTATTTTGCATGGATACAGGGGTGCCCCCGAGATATAAGGGTTATCTTGTCCGCTAGATCATAGAGGATCAACGGTTGGTGGGCAAAACTGAGTACAACTGAATGCCATGGTTAGCCACGAGGGAAAAAATGACTCACGGTACGCGTGTGCGGTGCACGGGGTGGTAGCGGACACGTGTGGCCGTGCAGGTGCATTAGCGTACGCGGTGCATGGTAGTGCAACGAAACTCGCTTCCCTTCTCCTTAATAGAGGCCTCCCCACTCCCACTCATCACGCACTCTCCTCACTCAACCGTCTCCACTATCCCATCACCTTCTGCAAATGCCCAACAAAACCCCAACCACGCCGGCGATGGAGAAGATCGGCACGGTGGCCATCGGCGCCTCCAAGGCCGCTGGCAAGGAGCCCCCGTCCCCGTCCCCGTCCCCGCATCCGCCGTCCGCCGGCGAGGAGGCCCCCGCCGGTCTCGGACAGATCCCACTCGCTGGGACCCCTACGAGGAGGTTGTCTACATAAGGCCGGAAACCCCTACGACACACAGCATCACTGACCCGTGGTCTGAGGTAACTAGGGTTTCTCCCCTTCCCTTGTTCTTCCCCCGTTCCCATCGTTGGATGCTAGATCGTATGTTATTAGGGCTCGGCTATTCGTATTTTTTACAGTAGCTAATCCTATTGTGTTAGATCTCATTTCGAGGAATCCCCCTGTTCGTAGTTGGGATCAATATTCGATTTGGTTTGAGATTTGGGGAATAATCGGGAGATCTCATTCGGTTAATTTATGCAAAAAATCAATCCTGATAATCAAAGTATCTCAATCATGTCCTTATTTCACTCTACTGTTTTTTCCAACAGGTGGATAGCAGCGACCTCCGCAGCGAGGACGAGTCCAATGACACCAAGACTCGTCATGTGGTGAGGAGGCTAAAGTTCGGTCAGTACAATAACTTATTCGTCGGCACGTGTACAGGTGCCCCTTCTGCCCCACCAGGAGGCTCCGTAGCATGGACTTCAACTCCCTCGTGAAGCATGCCAAGGACGTGAGGACCTGCGGCGAGTCCATGAACGTCCACGGCTTCAGGGCCAAGCACCAGCGCGTCGGTCTTCTCCGCTGCAACCTCCAGAAGGTGGCTATCGAGGAGGGTCGCATGCCCCCGATCAGACCCAAGGAGCCCAAGGTCAAGGGCTAGGTAGCAAGAAGTGGAGGCGCCAGAGGGAGGAGGCGGATGCCCTCCTGGCAGAGGCCACGAGGGGCCACTAATCAGCTACAGCTGCTGCTGCTGCTGTAAAGCAGCTTCTTTTGTCTTGTCTGTGTTGAAGCAGTCCGATGCTGCTGTTGAGCAGCCTAATTGTTGAACCTCGTTAAGTACCTACTAATATAACCTATATTAGCTGCTTTATCTACATCTGCTCTGTTTGCTGAATTTATTTATGGTGCTGGTTTGTTTTGCTGCTCTAGATTTGCTACCAGATTGGGAAAAACAATCGCAAAAGGAACAATGAATGAAGGAGAAGCTGCTCTAGATTCCCTACCTTTTGGGCAAAAAAAAAACAACTGTTAGAGAGAGAGGGTAAAAGGCGCTCTTAAAAAGGCCAAATAATAAAAAAACTTCCACTTTAGGCGTCATGGCGCACGTAATGGCCAAGCCTTTGACCAGACGGCACCCCCCTCCGAGCGCATGTGAGGGCTTCGGAATATCGGGAGGGAAAAAGTGAGGACAAACGAGACACAATGTTGCTATAGCTAAATCTGACAAAAAGCTGAATTTGGCTTTACCATGCAATTTCGCTAGAGGTCCACAATGTAGCTATTCTAAATCCCTAAACTATGTGGTGTTGAAACCTAATGCTTTTCCACCGACACGTGTGTTGCAAAGTTGCTTGATCGGCATGCTTACACAAGTGGCCTACAGAGAAACTTATAGAAGCATGGGCAAACGAGCTTCATTTTGGCAAATTCGGGACAAGCTTTGCGCAATCGGCAGGCCTGATCGCTGGGCGGCTACCTTGGGTGCAGGGATGCTAGGTCCATGTCTATGCTTACACTTCTTAAACTTGTTAGGAATTAATAATAACTATACACTTCCTTCTGTCCTGTCACGTTACGTCGTGTCAGCACGCGCACCCGCTGCAGATCGGCAACGGGACGGTGGTCTACGTGACCGGTCTCTGCCACGCCAAAGCCACGTCGCACACCCGTCCCATCGCCTATCGGGACGGACGCCGAAATTAATCGCTAGGATTGGAAACCATCGGTGCTCGCCTGGTCAAACTTGCTTCCGCATGGGTATGACCGAAATATTGGTAACGGAATTTAAGCATCGCCTTCTGTCTCCTCAGCACATCACTGTGCAAAAATCCCCAACTCATTCCTTCCGCCGGCGCCGCACCGCAAGAACATCGACGCTGCGCAGGCACCGCCTCCGCCTGCCATACCACCGCAACAGATCACTCCACCTCCACGCCCAGTCCCAGCCACCGCTACAAACCCTAGGCCACCGCCGCCGCATTAGCTGCTGCCATGGACGCAGAGTACGGCATGTTCGGCACGGGAGCGACTACACCGACGAGTACACCGTCACCCGCCCATGGCACCACCAAGCTGACGGTCGTCCACACAAATGCGTCAGTGGAGGTGGCCATGGTCATCGCAATGTACGAGCGGTGGCTACAGGAGCCGATGGACAGTACAAGATCGTCGGCCTTGACCTCGAGTATACCAGAGATAGGAAGAGGATGGCGCTTTTGCAGCTGTCCATGCGCAACACTGCCTACTATATCACGTATGTAGGGCCAAATCTGTATGCTCGGAGCTTCGCGAGTTCCTACACAGGAGGGAGATCTACTTCGCTAGTGTCGACATCAAGAACGACACTCCGAAGCTAGAACAGGATATCCTCGTTCAGTCGTCAATTACGTCGATCTCCAACGTTTGTGGAGGTACCCGGATGGCGGTACGAGGAAAGACGACATGGCTAGACTCGTTGCCGACATCATCGACGCGAGTACGCCGGCATGAAATTGAGTTCCCGAAGCACCTGCACGAGCGGTGGAGTGGAGGCACCTGGATTACGATGCGATCAAGTACGCAGCCAGGGACGCATATGTCTGCTACGAGATGCTCAACAGGATCTGGCGGGTGGGTGAGTGTGATTTTACCACTACTAGTTTCGCATTTTGTCCTAGTTTTATCTCGCCTGTATTTTATCTCGCATGTATTTTCTAAGCGTTCTGTGTGTAAGAACCAAGCTCGTATGATCCCTGTGCTATTAGCGACTTAACCTGTATGAATTACATCTCCCTTTTGTATGCTCAACATTCATTCTTACAAATTCTGTCTATGCCATTTGCATGCGGCAGAATCCAGGACTGACATGCATAAGGTGTGATACAGTCATAAGTCATAACCAAACCCAGATTATAGAGAAGGATACAGTCATAAACCAATTATAGTTTGACAAAGGTAATACACAGCAGTTCGTAATTACTCACATAGTGTACTTATGAAATAACATGTTTTATAAACACAACAATCATGCACTAATAGTCTACATCCAACCTGTTGGAGAAGGCAACCGATCCCAGGATGCCTTCGGTCGCTTGCCCTGGTTTGTAGATTCATCTACACTCCGGCATTTGGGACAAACAAATTGCCTTGGTGGTGGTTCAATGATGCGATGCCTAGAACGAGATTTTACAATCTGGCGGTACAGCTCGTGGCTAACATACCCGTCAATTGCAGTGTACTTCAGATTAGGTTCAGAAAGTGGCTTATCCTCACAGTAATCGTGCCCTAAACGCCTCCACGAACATCTCGGCAATCTGTCCTTCATGTCAGCGTACCATGGGTCGATGAGTTCGGAGGCAAGAGCGGCCATCCTGGTCTTGCCGCCCTTCATCTTGGGATCCAGTAAATTTCCTGGATTCCACTCTGCACTCCTTTGGGATTGTAATGTTGGCAGTTGGGCTTTCAAGCAGTTTACTGTCATTCGTGATGTCAACACTGGTAAATGTTATGTGCTGGTTCACGAGAAAGTCATGAAACAGATCCCTAATGCTTTCGCCCACCTGCATGAAAATGAATTCAGACAAATAATATAGCAATAACTTTTGCAAACAGATGGTTCAGGAACAAAAAGACAACAAAGTCTACCAGATCCCGTCATCCCCCTTCTCGCAAAAAGGCTGGTATACGAGGACGTGCCCTTCATGGAGATTGCACCACGGCGATCCTACGGTGATCGCGCTGTACTTGAGGTCGAGACCTACGACCTGTTTTCTTCGAACTATAGATGACTCTTGTAATTATTGAGAGTGTTTCTCACCGTCCGAGGGTCGGTGGTGTAGACGACATCGATCTTTCTTCCTGCCATGTACTTCGATGTCGAAGTGCGCAGTTTCTTGCTGCCGTTCTTTCAGATGTCCGGAGCGTCCATGACTACAGGCAAGAGGGAAAGGATATGGAGGAATAGGGTGATGCGGTGGTGGAGGAAATGGATGAGGCCGTGGAGGAGAAAGACGATGAGGCCGTGGAGGAGGAAATGAGACGGAGAAGTGAAAGATTGGAACCGCCCTTACCAATATCTTGAATGGTGCACGACCGTTCGTAGTAGGGTGAAGGTGGCGAAAAACGGCGTTTTACACTTCGACACTAGCACTTCATAAAATTGTTCTATGCCACTTGCATGCGGTGGAATCAATTCAAATGTAGGCACGTTTGCGCGTGCCGACCTTCACTCACTTACAGCGGGCCGCACATTTCCCTTTTACCATTTATTTTTTCACTTCCTCTAGACGTTTCCGGTGCCCGCCCTCAATAATTACGCCCCCCATTCTTGTCTTCCACGCGGACGAGAACCGGCGGCGGCGGCGGTTCCTTGCAGATTCACTCCCCACTCGAACAACTGCCCCCATCCCTGATTCCACCCCCTCTCGAATCCATTCGCCTCCTTATCACAACGTCTCCATTAGTCTACCGGATTCCATACTCCATTTGCCGCTATGGTAGAGCTTGGGTAGCAGCAGGCTGAAGCGAAAGGCATGCGACGACGACGCGGATGGCCAGGGCGACCGCTACCACGAGGATTGGGGATGGCCGAACCTCAGTGCCGCGAACGTGCACAAGATCGCCTCGGAGTTGGACATCATCTAAGTTGGCCGCCTCCCTCGCTGCATCCCTGGCTACCTGCGTGACATGTGGAACATGGACGAACAACCGTTCGGCACGCCAGGCTTCTTTACCCCTGATAATAGCAAATGGCCAGACGACCGCGATGGCCACGTAAGTTCCAGTATCTAGCTTATTCGTTCAGTCATATCGTTGATTCATATGTGCTGAACTCTCATCGGAATCCTATGTTCCTTTTGTCGAATGTGTTGTGTGCACGCGCGGTTTGAACAAATCGAACCATTTAAGACTATTTTGTACAGCGGAAGCTCTACTCGTACCTGATATTCTGGTATTTTGTAGTGACACAGTCTTACTTTAGGTGATAGACAAGTTGTCAATTTCGATTTTGCAATGGAAAGCCTGCTAGGTGATATTCTGTTTCCTAAAATAAAAAAAACAGATTAGACGATTTAAGGTGTTATGCCCTGAGCTGTTCTATTATGATCCTCGTCAGGGGTTTGTTCTAGGGGCTCTACTACTACTCCATATATTGAGTATCTTCGTAGTGACACATGCACAATTTAGTGATATCTGAGGAGACACTCGTATTTAGGCGATATTTGTGTACTTTAATCTGAAGTCCCCGTTGTCAAATTGTATTGCAATGGAATCCATGCTAGTTTATTGTACCAACTGACAACAACTCTGCAGAATATTCATGCAAAACTGATGCTGCTGGATAAGTGGTCTGAATCAGTAGTGGTTAATATCAAGGTAAGAAGAAGAGACGGAAATGGAAGATGACCAGAACTGGGTGGGTGGCAACAGCGAGTGCTGGTCCTTTTATCACAGGATGGCAGTACCTGGACTCTAAAAAAGGCTACAGATCGAAGAGACTTGTAGTGCCATCTTTGAAGGGTGTCGGCATTACTGATTCAACAGCGGGTGGCCATCGCCCATTTCTCGAATTCGCTTATAGGTTCAACATGGTAGAACTTGACCTCGTGAAGGTACAACTCCCACATAGACCGCGAGAGGGGGCGTGGAAGAACTGGAGTACGACCTCTTAGCGGTGTTCGACAAGGCAATCACATTCATTAGATGCTCAAAAGACAAGGAATGGATAGTCTTGCGCGACGACTTCCTGCGGCCGGAGAAGTATGTCGATCCGTCGTCATCACTACGGCTACTCTTCATACAGACCGCAACGCATTTATGCGGACACTGAACCTAGCGGTGACGTGCGTGTTTGGGAGCCGTCCATTTGGGTGAATCATGGTGTCATATAGCATGTAAAACATTCAAAATTCTGCTTACTGACTGTTAGTAACACCATGTACCCACGCAACCCGCGGATCATTCCAGCTCCGGTCATCGAAGATGCAGTTGCATATGCGGAACCTGGGACACGGCGCTGGTTCCTGGCACCTCTCGGAGACAACACGGAATAAGATGATGAACTCTTGTGGATTCATATCAGGGGAGCACTAAACAATGTTGGTGATACAATAGAACATATGGGTACACAACTTTCTTCATACCCATCGCTGCGGTGTCACGTTTTCTCGAGGTCTGCATGCCCATCCGAAGACCCCATCAGAGCAAGTCTAGAGCATAGTCAATAATCTGAATGGACAATCTGTGTTTCTTGGGATCACTACCCTTTCTTTGTCGAAGCCCCTGGAGCTATTGAACCTGTAATTGCTCAGGCAGCCCTGGCCCCTGATGCTGTTGCTGGTGGTGGTGGTGGTGTTTGATGGTGGTGGAGCTGACGAAGAACTAGCTGCTGCTGATCCTGGTGAAGATGACGAAATACTTGGTGATGCTGCTGCTGTGAAGCTGATGAAATTGCTAATGCTGCTGCTGGTGAAGCTGACGAAATACCTGCTGATGCTGCTGCCGAAGTCCAGGAAGAACATGCTGGTGTTGTTGCTGAGGTGCCAGCACTTCCAGTGTTGATAGCAGACTGTGTGTTTGCTGCACACTCATGCGCCTATCATGTTCACACTCCAGATCTGACCTGGAGCCGAATCCACATCGAGGGGAGGGGGCCTACAATTGGCTCATTAGTAGGGTCGTACTATTTGAAGAGAATGAAAGACGGCCAAACGCAGCATTCTGTTTGTTCGGACGATACCACCAGCTCCAGGGACCTAGTGCTCATACTGGCAGATCTGATGAACAATTTGTCTTTATCTTATCATTAGTTACGCTTATGTGTGTAAAGACTAAGCTTGGCTTATTTGTGTAAGACTAAGGTAGGCCTAACTCGTAATATTCAGTGAAGCCCAGCTTTTCTTCCACGCCCATAACAACAGAATTGCAGCATAGAACATACAAATGTAATGCCTACCAGGCATTTTTTCTCAGGATAACAACCACTTCAAGCAAAATGATACATGTGTATGCATTTGAATGCATCACTAGAATGTGCCACCTATTGATGATAATGACATGGATCTAGCTTTTCTATGCTTATTTGCATTGAATCGCTCATTGATTGGTTCACATATTTTTTTGGCAATGGCTGATGAATCCACTCCTTGGTAACTTGCTTCGTCGCGAGCACTTGTTGATGCAATGCAAAGTACAGAACATGGTCGTCATCTTCATTCCATTTAGGTTCTCTATGTTTCGTCATCACAGAGCTACTAATTTCAAATGAAAATCTAGTAAACAATATATGGTACATTGTTAGAGTATGCTATGGCCACGGTACATACATGTTTTTCTACAATCACAAGAAGAAAACTTGATGCATTTTCACCTGTTGGCATTGTGCCGAACTGGGTGGATGTGGCTTTGGGGTTCGGAGAGGAAGGCGCCGTGGCTGGTGCTTGTGCCACCACGACGACGGCGAGATCGGTTTCTGGAGGAGACCACAGGACCGAGCATGGTCGGCATGGTGACAGGTCTCGCCCGGGAATGAATTCCCCTCCCGCGCTTGCCAATGGTGCGGTCATGGTGAGGCGAGCTCCGATTCGGTATGGGGAGGAGAACGGCCGAGCAGGTTGTCCAAGTCCTAGCTCCGCCCATGGCCGCGACCACAGATTGCCGCCCTCTAGGAAGAAGAAGACGCATAAAGGATGCATGCACCAATGCTGCAAGCCTACATGGCAGCGACGACTGGTAGCGATAACACAAAAACTGACAGGGGGGCAACTTGACGGCCGTTGCCTAATTTTTTGTATTGAAACGTAAAGTTGAATTCGTGCTGAAAAAGACCCTCTGAGTATTTGGCACGCCAACCGTAGTCATCGCAGCTGATATCAGGGAACTCGGGTACCGCGTTGCCTGGCCGCCCCAACTTTCGGGCCGCAAAATGATATTCTCTTTGATGAAGTATATAATATGAGTTGTATGTGTGTAGTTGGAGGCATAGTAGTTTAACCAAGCTAATACAAGAACACACTTGTATATGGGGAGTAGTACCATACCCATCCCAGAGGATTGAATACACATGTATATAGAGAGAAGTGTAATTTTGCAAGCCTTAGAAGCAATGCAAGGTAAATATGAAGGAGTTTATGGAATGAAGTTAGTAATAGCTATAGTGATGGATTCATTAGAGGTGGTTTAGAAATGGAAGTCATATACCAGATAAGAATGGAGAATGAGTATTGATGGAGTGACATGACCATTTCCATCATATGATGATGCATATGGTGGAGCCAAATGACTAGATTATTTAGATAGAAGAGATCTTAGTGAAGCAGATGAGTGATTTGAATAGAGTATATTTAGGAAGGAATTCCTTAGCTGAAGACAAGCTTAGTGAAGTATTAGGATAGGAATTCTTAAGAAACATTAACCAATAGTATATCAAGCCATGAATAAACCATGTCTACTTATTTTTCCAGAACCCTAGAATAAAGGTGGTAGTAAAACCAATTCCCATTTTTAGGTAGCTAAAGAGTATTCTCGTAGTCAAATGAAACTCCTAGAGATAATTAGAAATTCTAGTTGAGATAGTGTCTGAAATCGAAACTTGTCTACCTTATATCTAAACCCTAATAGAAACCTAGACCATGAACTAACGAGAGTACTCTAGGAATAATTCCAATATCTCACTCTAAGAGGGGATATCAACCTAATCAAACATTGATAATTAGTGTCTTTAAACCTTAATCTTCATCCATAGACATAATACAATGTCAAAATATTCAATATTATCCAAACTCAAAATAACTACTTGTAAAACGAATATCTTCATAATGATTATTATTCATGCATAATGACTTAACCAAGTTTGTGTTGGGTAATTCTAAATACTAAACACCAAGTAGAATTTTGAATTGGTGAAATCACCAAGTGTTGAGAATAA
>CAJUXJ010002570.1:0-23921 GCA_910589775.1 Avena eriantha
TTCGTTTCCGCAGATGGAGACACTATCAGATGAGCCAGTGAAGTCCATCAGTTTTTGCTCTGGATTATTTTTGTCATCCGAATTCCAAAGTCGATGCTTTTGCTACTTTCTTTGGTTCTGAATTGGCTGGGCTTGCTTCACGTGGTGATGTGAATGGTGGGTCTGATCTGAAGGAGAGATTGTCATAGAGACCATCAAGATCCCCTAGATTTGTCTCGATTTGCCCGCCTTTGGTGCCTTCTTCGATCTATGCTTCGACTTCCATTGAGATCTAGTGGAAGGTTCCTGTACTTCTGTTGGCGTAGCTTTTTGGGTGGGTGGGCGTGGATTTGCTTTTGTCGAGTTGATGCTTGGTGGAGAGCATTCCACCAAATCCGTGCTTCCAGCGTTCAAGTTTCCCAATGATGGAGCCAATTGACGAGGGGTAACCTCGGAAATGCCTATGGTGATGGACTTGGGGTTTCGTGGAAAAGAGAACGCTGAGGGTTTCGTCGGATGTCAGGAAAACAATGAAGACAAAGTCGCCCGAATATTGGGAAAAACCTCTATTACAAGTTGTCCTCTAGAATTTGGTGTGTCCTCGCTTGGGCTTCTCCCGTCCTATATATAATAGACTGGGTCTCAAAGCTATATGCGGATAGGTTTCATACACGCGTGATTAGAATACCAACATAATGTCGGTTCGTGATTTCTTTCCTAATACAGTAAAGTCTTTGTCGGTTGCTTCCTTAGGCTTTTATCTGGAATCTTTATGGGCCGTAGGCCTTTTACCCAATGTAGGGTAGCAAATAGTGAGCATCTGAGTAAGCATACCCATGTTAAGTGGGGGATGGTGATGTGATGGTACTATCAAAAGCCACTTGCTAGATTGTCGGCACCAATGATGGTAACGAGTTAGGGATCCCTTTCCCCCTTAGAGGTTTCCATCGTGGAGATGCCACCTCTCTCACATTCCTTGTGCTCCTGGAGCAAAAGGCTCAGATCTATCCAATTTCTAGATGACATCATCTCGATGTCCTTACCTCCTCGAGGGAATAATCTGGAGCTACTTAGTAATGTAATGTTTGCTCTTCGACGTCTTGGTTGTAGCACGGTTGGCTGGTACGAGACCCATGGATGCGGTCAACATGCTTGAGGTGACAAGTTGTGCCGAGGCTGGATGATTGGCCTCGTTGTTGAACCAAGTTTGAGGCACCGATGATGATAATGAGTTAGCACTTTCCTCTTCCTTCTTAGAGGCATCATCGTGGAGATGCCTCATCTCCCACATTCCTTGTGCTCTCCGGGTGAAACAACTCAGATCTAGTCTCTAGATCTGATATTGATGGCATCATTGATGTCCTTACCTAACCGGTGGCATAATCTAGAGCTACTTAGCTATTTATTTAGGATTTGTTGTTCGGCATCTTGGTTGTAGCGCAGTTAGCTGGTACGAGACCGATGGATGCGGTCAACATGGCTTGAGGTGCTGAGTTCTACCGAGGTTGGCTGATTTGTCAAGTTGTTCAACCAAGTTTGAGGAAGAGACAGATGATTTCATCTCAAGTTTGAATAGCGAGCCCATAATCGACTTGGATATATATACGACGTCCCCTCCTCCATTGATGGGTGGCAACCATCAAGGTTTTTTTACCGATGGATTATTTTATCGGTAAATCCGTTTACTCAAATTGAATTCAATTTTTTCTGCAAGGGATAGATATTTTTCTACCATAAAATTAAAATGCCGATTGAGAAGTCTTTTGTCCTGTGGCTACCATCAAGTTTTTTTACCAATGGATCCTTTTTACCTGCGATCATCTGTTTATCCGGTTACCGACGCTTAAAACAAATCTCGATTTTTTAACTGCCCGAGAAATTTAAATTCAGAAAATCTCACGAGCAAAGAATATAGACGCTTTCTACCATAAAATGTTTAAAACAAGGTCATAACATAATGGTCCGTACAATTCGTTGCCGTTGAGATTTTTATCCTATGAGCCGCAACTCTTTTCTTTGTGGGAAATGATAGCACTCCCCCTGGGGGATACGACGCGTTTCATCCCCCGGGTCACGCTTGCGCACCCAGGTCGTGCAACCCGGTGGCTCATCGATCGATTCGGATCCCCGGATCGCTAACTCTGCATCCCACCTCGCGCGCCGTTCTCCCGCTGCTCTCCCCCTGTTCGAGCCGCTGCCAAGTTCCCCGCCGGCCTCTCCTCCCTCGACCCCGCCTCCCCGGCCTCTCCTGTAGCCCAGCGCCACCGGGCCGCCGCTGGAGCTCGCACCATCTACTGGTTCTCACGCGGCGACCCCTCCCCCCTGCCACCAAATCCTCCACAGGGACACGAGCCCCCGCCGCAAGTGCCCTGGCGGCAGCGCATGGAGGGCGACGGCGACTGTCCCCATGGAGTGTCTGCTTCACTTCCTCCTATGGCACCGGCCATCTCTACAGCCTTCCATGGTGCCCACCCATCCCCCAACCACTCCAGGACAAGGGCCATGACCCTCACCACACATGAGGACGACGGGGTCGCCATCGGCAGGGGCCTCGCCGGACACTGCCCCCTCCATGCCCCTCTCTCCGAACTCCGGCGAGACCGACGATTCGAGATGGATTTGCTACCGACGCTCAGCACTGTTGCTACCCATGTTCAGCGACGTTGCTACTGATGGCGGGTGGGTTTTGCTACCCTGGGTATAGACTGTTGCTACCGACGGCAGACGGCTCCGCTACCTTGGGTCTACGATGTTGCTACCATTAGTGCATGATGTTGCTACCTTGGGCGAAGCGGGGGCTGGTTTTGCTACATACACATTCATGTTTTGCTATGTATTCGTTTTGGTTTTGCTACATTGATGTTCTCCAAATGCTACACTTATTTCTGCACCTATGAATTTCGGCGAGACCCCGACGATGTCTTCGGCGAAAAAAAAAATTCTACACTAATACAAAAAAATGCTACAATTGTTCTCTGATTTTGCTACATTAGCATAATTCTTTTGCTACATAGTTTCCGGCGAAACTCCGGCGAGGTCTCTGGTGAGGTCTACCGGCGAAATTATCCGGCGAGGTCGAATATGCTACACTAGCACAACTTTTTTGCTACCACGGTCGCTCGCGGCGTCTCCGGCGAAATCTCCGGCGAGGTCTAGTCTGTTTTTCTATTTGTTAGATCGAATCGTTTTTTACTACATGTAGCAAAAGCGGGGCATTATGTAGCAAAACGGGACGCAGTGTAGCAAAAGCGTAAAAGAAGGGACACGTGTTAGCAGGAGGACCCGGAGGATCGGAAGTTTTGATCCCTGGGGGATGGGTAGCACTCCCCTTTCTTTGTTTAATCAGCGGAAATCTCAGCTGAGAAAAAAAAAGTAGCTGGGCTTGATTTTGGTATCTTCCCTTTTGAGCTCATTTTTGTTTTGGAATCCCTTCCATATACACGGACACGCGTTTCCTTTCAAAAGAAACACGAGCACGCGTGCGCGTGCGCTCTAAGCTAGGTCTTTTCCGAGTTTGTATCGTGATCGGCTCGATCCTCCTTCCATAGAATGGTCGAATCCCTCTTCACCATCACCTTGCGCTATTCGAGTACTTTGCAGTTTGCACTACCCGATCTCGCAACCCTAGCCACCACCACCATGGTAACACTTCCCGCTTGCGCCATGGCCGACGACGACCAGTTTGCCGCCGGAGCCGAGGGAACGGCTGCCATCGCGTCTCAGGTCGCCTCCATCTGCGCCATGATCGACGAGCACCAAGCCAGCGAGACACCCATGAGCGCCTGGCGAGTCGCCGTCATTTCCGCCATGATCGACGACGTCGCCGCCGCCGCGGCCTCGGAGCGCATGACGATCAGCAAGACGACGAGCAAGCCCCGGCGCATGCGCAGCACCCGCAGCTACGAGGATCTGTACACGCTAGGAGAGGGCACAACCGCCGTCGTCACCAAGGCGCGCTACCTTACGACCGGCCAGACCGTCGCCCTGAAGACCATCCACGAAGGCGAAGGCGAAGCCGACGCCTGCCTCTCCGTACCCGTCGGCGAGCTCCTGCGGGAGGCCTGTTTCATGGCCGCTTGCCGCGGAAACCCCTCCGTCGTCGACCTCCACGGCGTCGCCCGCGCGCCGGGCACCAAGAACGACTACTCCCTCGTCATGGAGCACGCCGGGACGTCCCTGGACCGCGTCCTTGGCGAACGCTTGCGCCGCACCGGCCGCCCGTTCCCGGAACCCGTAGCGCGCCGCGTCATGCGGCAACTTCTTTCCGGCGCGGCTGCGATGCACGGCCACCGCATCGTCCACCGCGACATCAAGACCGAGAACGTCCTCGTCGACAGCGTCGGCAACGTCAAGATCGGCGACTTCGGCTCAGCGATGTCGGCGGAGGTCGCAGAGAAGATCGGCGCCAGCGCGTACTGGTCCGCCGGAACGACGCAGTACAGCGCGCCGGAGATGCTTATGGAGACGCCGGGCTACGACGCGCGCGTGGACGCGTGGTCCCTCGGCTGCGTGATGGGGGAGCTGCTCATCGGGGAGGTGCTGTTCAACGGAAACTGCGACTCGGACCAGCTCTACATCATCTACGACGTGCTCGGCGTGCCGGGGAAGAGGGAGTGGAGGTCATACGAGTCGTCGTTCGTGGCCGGCATGGTGCCGCTATGGCGTCAAGAGCAGCAGCAGCAGCGGCGGCAAGGGAGGTGGCACGGCAACCTGCTGCGAGAGCTGTTCCCCGAGGAGCTGCTGTCCGAGGACGGATTCAAGGTCGTCAAAGGGCTCCTAACTTGCAACCCCGACGAGAGGCTGACGGCCGCCGCCGCGCTCCAACTTCCATGGTTCGCTGGCAACGACAATGCTCCGATGGAAAATTGCGCTGCAATGTGAGAATGAGAGTCATGAACCCTTTGTTTCTTGCCATTCTTTGTGTGGAAAATGTTGGTGTGTGAGGCGCCTGTGCCCACATCGACCACCCTCTTGTATACTTTGTTGCTACATGCATATATGGAAGCCAACTCAAAAGATTTCTTCTCAATCTCCGATTCTCAGTTTCTTTAACTCTCACGGCAAGAAAACAGCTTGATCAACGACGGAAATCTGGTGACGACTACACATCTCGTCATGAAATGAGTATTGTTTTTTATGTTTCATTTCCAATTCGGTAGTTCGTGACAATTGCTGGCTATTTGAGAAACGTCAAGACAAATTTCTTCTCAATCTCCGATTCTCAGTTTCTTTAACTCTCACGGCAAGAAAACACCTTGATCGTCATGAAATGAGTATTGTTTTTTATGTTTCATTTCCAATTCTGCAGTTCGTGACAGTTGACAAAAACGTTCGTGTGTGACTGTGTGAGGCCGTGGCATAAAGGAGACAGAGTCAAAGTTCTGTGTGTTCTAACCAAGAATCACACAGGACTTCAGAATACTGTTCGCACTCAGAAATTATGGGGATTGTTCATTTGAAATTTCTAGAAATAAGTAGACACGTAATTCAAGTGACTTAGTTTTCTAACTTCGTCAAGATCAGGTTTTTAAAATATCCAGAAATCTATTTCTTGCGCGAGCCTGGTGTGCTTTAATAAGATCTCCATCGTGGGGTGACATGGGTATACCTTACAGGTACTCGAGCTTAATATATACGGTCTAAATACGTACAGGCCCACGGTGTCGCCAAGCGCCAGACGAAAGGACTCGACTAACCTGCGGACTCTCGATTGCTTGAGAGACAAGAAGAAGCTAAAGATAGAAAGTTTGAAGGGGAAAACCCTAACTTGTAACCGACTCGACCTGCTACCCGAGACCTAGTCTATCTATATAAAGGCTAGGAGGGGGCGGCGAGGAGGACACATGCAACTCTAGTTTCCACAACTTTCGCTAGATTGCATCTGCGCACCATTATAACTTTCGACTCCTTTGATAATTCCACGAGCAGACAAGCAGGAGTAGGGACCTCTACGAGGCCTGAACCTGGGTAAATCCTTTGTCCCCTGTGTGCTTGTTTGCTAGCCGATAGATGTCTCCAGCACTCCCTCCTTCTCCAAAACCCAAGTCCATAACAATGGGCATTGATGAGTTAAACCCTCGTCAATTGGCGCCGTCTGTGGGAACTGGGAGTGCTGATGTTGCGGCTTCTTCGGCCACATCAACTGCGATCTACAACTCCGCAACAGAAGAGATTCGCCAGCTCTTCGGCGCCTTCGACTTCACCGTCCACACGCCGGCCACCCGCCCGGCCTTCGAATCCGTGGGTGACGGAATCAGCCTGGCGATTGGGAGCTTCCGCTTCCAAGTTGGTCAGATGGGCACGCTTCGCATGCCTGATCAACCGACGACACCGGCGATTGCCCCGGCATCATGGTTCCCTCCATCAATCGGCACCCTCAGTGAGCTCAATGCTCCGGTGGCAGTCGGGAACACGATTAGCGACAGTAGTCGCGACTCCGATCTGAGCGATCTGGCCACAGAAGATGGAACCTACGGTTCTGAATCTGAAAGTTGTGGAAGCAGCAGCTTCCCCAATCACTTCATGTGCGCCGTCATTAACGCGGGTGACACCTCCGCCAATCGCGGCAACGGCGGCAACGGTGGTAACGGCGCCAACGGGGGAGCAGTCGAACCTCCCAGCATAATCGATGAGCAAACCAGCGAACGCGTTGTAATCAAGCTCAACGAGCAAGAGTGGGAGCGCTGCCGCGAGGCCCTACGAGGTACACCGCTACCCCTCGGGTCCCCGCAGGAACTACTGATGGGCTACCACTGGCTCCTAAAAGAGGAGTTCACGCGCCAAAAACAAGCAATCGCGCAACTTGAGGCGCGTAAAAAGGCGGCGGACGAGTCGAGCCTTCGTCGCGCTGGGCTCTCCTCCTACGGAGGATCCTCCTCACGAGGCAACGAGTACATCGCCAAGAAGAGGCAGTCGCGAATGGCTCACCTCACCGAACAAGATCGCATAGACGCCGCGAAAGTCCTCGACTTCGGCTCTATGACAGTCGACACGAGAGGCAACGTTGTCCCCAGAACGCCGCAGGCCGCGGTGACAGCAGCCACCATGTACCTCCTCAACAACCAGCCGCCAGCTGGAGATCCCCGAACCGCCATGCACCGATCTACGATCGCAGGTTTGGAGCTAATTGAGGCCGCCCTCGACAAGGAGCCGGTACCAGACCCAAAAAAGGGCAAAGCGCTAGCAAAACGCTACTCCTCACCCTCATCCAGCGATGACAGTCACGACCTGTCTCGACGCCGTCGTTCACGGCGACACGATCGCGACTACGATGCGTGCAACGACCTCACACAACGCAAGATCGACAAGTCAAGAGCACGACGTGCTCGGTCAACTGACTCAGAAGAGGAAGACGGGGAACTCTGCGACGCCAGATGCTTCAGCAAATCCATTAGGCAGAAGCGAATGCCTAAGGGGTTTAAACTTCCGTCAGAAAATCCGAAGTTCGACGGTCTACAGGACCCTAAAATCTGGCTAGAGGATCACATCTCCTCCGTCAGGCTCCACGGAGGCAGTCTAAGTACTGCCATGCAATGCTTGTAGCTACAGCTGCAAGGCGCCGCACGAGCATGGCTCAATAGCCTCCCACGTGGATCCATTCGCAGTTCGGATGAGCTGGTCTACAGCTTCGTGCGCAACTTTAAAGGCACGTACAAACGGCCCGCATCGATCGATGAACTGAGATGCTGCTAGCAAAGATCTGGCGAATCGCTGCGCTCATACATACGAAGGTGGTCCATCATCAAGAACTCCGCGGAAAACATCTCGGAAGACCGTGCGACTGATGCATTCAACGGTGGCGTCCATCGTATAGAGCTCAGGGAGGAGCTGGGCCGCTCAAAGCCCCAGACCATTGACCACCTAATGGAGATCGCGAATCGGTGGGCTGATGGAGAAGATTCGGTGAAAAACCGCGCTCACTCCGACGAGGAGGCAGAACTCGAACGCAGACGCGACCGCCGAGGCAAACGCTGCATGCGCATCTACGACGACCGTGACGACGTCAACATGGTCGCAGCCAGCTACGCCGACAGACGTGACGACAACCGCAACAGCGGATACCGCAGCGGTGGATACCGCGATTCTGGGAAAACCATGCAAGTATGGCAACGCCGCACTCGCGACGAGGCACCCGCGACCTCCATCGAGGAAAAACTGTCCGGACCATGCATGGTACACTTCTATATAGACAAGCATGACGGCAAGAGAAAGTCTAGCCACCTCCTCAAGGACTGCCGCGAGTTCCTCAAACTACACGAGGGATTGGTTCGGATGAACCGCAACGCAGTCGAAAGAGGCTAAGGGGCCGCTCCAGGCGCCGTGGCACATGGCGCACCGCTACCTCCACCGGGACCACCACCAAACAGAGCTGCACCGGACCAACACCACGGAGGAGAACCGTACCCACGGGCCATGGGTACCATGATGATCCAAAAGGGGTGCCCCTCCAACAGGGTGCAGAAAGCCATCACTTGCCAAGTCAACTTGGCCAAGCACTCACCACCATCCACCACTGAGTACCTCAGTGGCAGTGAGTCGTGCATCACCTTCGATAAACGAGACTACCCGCCTCAAGTACCTCGCCCAGGCCATTACCCCCTCGTACTCGAGGCGCAAATTGGAGGCTTCGACATGAGTCGTGTCTTCATGGACGGCGGAAGCGGCATCAACCTCATATTCGCGAGTACCTTGCGAGCAATGAAGATCCCTCTAACTTGCTTGGAGGCATCGGACACAACGTTCCACGGCATCGTCCCAGGGAAAGGCGTATACCCCCTGGGGAAAATCAACCTCGACGTCATATTCGGCACGCCAAGGAACTTCCAGCGCGAGCGCATCGATTTTGAGGTCGTCGACTGGCCCTCACAATACCACTGCATCCTCGGACGCGTCGCGTTCGCTAGGTTCATGGCGGTACCCCCACTACGCCTACCTGCAGATGAAAATGCCAGGTCCCAACATCGTCATCACGATAACGAAAGCTTTGAGCAATCTGACAGTTGCGACAGGGAATTCAACAGAATCTCCCAGTCCATCGGCATGCAAGAGGAGCTCGCGTGATTGAAGGAATCGACAGACAACAGCCTGCCTCCCCCGAGTAGGCCAAGCTCACCTGATCTCTCCTTCGACTCATCTGTGGACACAAAGAAGGTGCAGGTCCATCCAACAGATCCCGCCAAAACGGCCCTCATCGCCAACAACTTGAGTCCCGCATAGGAATTCGCGCTCGTCGAATTCCTCCATGAGCACTGGGAAATTTTTGCCTGGTGTCCTGCGGACATGCCAGGAGTTCCCAGGGAATTCGCCAAGCACGCACTCAACGTCAACCCCGACGCAAGGCTAGTCAAGCAAACAATCAGGCGACTGTCTGAGCCACGAGCGCAGGCAGTTGGCATGGAGATCAACAGACTCCTCGAGGCCAAATTCATACGCGAGATCAAGGAAAGCACTTGGCTCGCCAATACGGTGCTGGTGCCAAAAAAGGACACGGATATCCTACGGATGTGTGTGGACTTCACTTCTTTAAACAAGCACTGCCCAAAAGATCACTTCCCGCTACCACGGATCGATCAAATCATCGACTCCACCGCTGGATGCGAGCGCCTCTGCTTCCTCGATGCCTACTCAGGCTATAACCAAATTCGAATGAAGGAGGAAGACTAGGAGAAGACTGCGTTTACAACGCCCTTCGGTGTGTTCTGCTACAACACAATGCCCTTCGGGCTAAAAAACGCGGGAGCCACCTACCAGTGGTGCATGCAGGCTTGCCTCAAAGAGCAATTGGGTCGCAACATACAAGTCTATGTCGACGACATAGTAATCAAAACCAAGGAGGAAGCCTCTCTAATCGACGACTTGCGTGAAACATTCGCCAACCTCGATCGTTACCGGATTAAGCTCAATCCGGACAAATGCGCCTTTGGAGTACCATCTGGGCAGCTGCTTAGGTATCTCATCTTCGCGAGAGGGATTGAGGCAAACCCAAAAAAGATAAAGGCCATACTGGCCATGGAGAAGCCAAAGAACATAAGAGGCGTCCAACAACTAGCCGGACGAATCGCGGCCCTCAGTCGATTTATCAGTCGAATGGGGGAAAATGCACTGCCCTTCTATCAGCTCCTCTACAAAGCTGACAAATTCGAGTGGACCAAGGAAGCGCAAGAAGCATTCGAAGATCTCAAGCGCCTGCTATCCACCTCGCCAGTACTGGTGACTCCACGAGAAAGGGAGCCACTACTGCTATACATCTCCGCTACCAACCAAGTGGTTAGTACAGTGCTCGTCGTCGAGCGGGCCGAGGAAAACAAGGTCCACGGCGTGCAACGCCCGGTATACTACCTCAGCGAGGTCCTCACGCCAACAAAATAGCGGTACCCGCACTACCAGAAGCTGGCGTACGGCGTCTTCATGACCGCCCGGTGACTGCGCCATTACTTCCAGGAACACCCAATCGTGGTAGTCAGCGACACCCCATTGGGACATATCCTCAATAACCCCGACGCCACGGGACGAGTCGCGCTTTGGGGAATCGAACTGTCTCCACGAGACATCAGATACGAAAAGCGCGACACAATCAAGTCGCAGGTTCTCCCTGACTTTCTCGTGCATGGGATGGAAAACCAACTCCCGGACAAGCCATATATGTCCTACCTCTGGACAATGCACTTCGATGGATCCAAGCGGAAAGACGGAGCAGGAGCAGGTGTCATATTGACGTCACCTCAAGGAGACAAGCTGAAATACATCCTGCGAATGCAGTTCACAGCCTCAAACAACGAGGCTGAATACGAGGCCCTGTTGCACGGGATAAGGATGGCAAAAGGCTGCGGCGCAAAGAGGCTCATCATATATGGCGACTCCAAGCTGGTCGTCAACCAAACAATGCACGAGTGCGACGCACTCAATGACAACATGATCGCATACCACGACCTCTACGATACACTCGAGGGAGATTTTGACGGTTGCGAGTTGCGACATGTAGGTCGCGAAAGCAACGAGGAGGCGGACACACTCGCCAACATAGGCTCTACCTGTGCCCCCATACCACCTGGGGTATTTCTCGAGCGCATCTGCAAATGCTCCATCAAGCCAAAGGCCACAGAGAAGAAAACAAGCACAGCAACAGACTCGGGGGCTACGCCACCCAATGAGCCAATGGCACTCGCAAACTTGGAGCCAGACACAGGACTCGAAGGGCCAATGAGTGTCATGATGATCGAACAATCCTGGACGCAGCCATACATTACATATCTCCTCAGCAAGCGCCTACCGGACGACCCGACAGACGCATGGCACATCACGCGACGCTCTAAGGCATTCGCTGTTATCAATGGCGAACTGTATAAACGCAGCATCACAGGCGTGTTACAACGATGCGTCTCCCTGGCCGACGGAAGAGCAGTCCTCCTCGACATACATGAGGGGACTTGCGGACACCACGCCGACAGTCGCGCCCTCGTTGCCAAAGCTCTACGAGCTGGATTTTACTGGCCCACGGCCATGCGTGATGCCAAGGACATAGTCCAAAAATGCAACGCCTGCCAACGATTCACCGACAAGCCACATGCACCAGGCACAGAACTACGGCCTATTCCATTGGCCTGGCCCTTCACCCAGTGGGGTCTCGACATGGTTGGCAAACTCCCAAGGTCCTCGCAAGGAGGATACGTCTACCTCATGGTCGCAGTCGACAAATTCACCAAGTGGATCGAGGCCATGCCAGTAACCAAGCAATCAGGGTACAGCGCAGTCAAGTTCTTCGAGTCCATCGTCTACCGCTTCGGCGTGCCGCACATCATCATCACTGACAACGGGACGAACTTCACATCCAAGGAGTTCCAAGAATTCTGCGAAAACCTGGGGATCAACATCAGTTATGCCTCAGTCGCGCATCCACAGACCAACGGTTAGGTGGAAAAAGCAAACGGGCTCGTCTGCAGCGGCATCAAGAAGCGACTCCTTCGACCACTCGAACAAGCCACGGGTTGCTGGCGAGATGAGCTCCAATCCGTACTCTGGAGCCTACGTACAACTCCAAACATCACCACAGGCTATACACCATTCTTTATGGTGCACGGGGCAGAAGCGGTACTACCCGCCGAAGTAAGGTACAAGGCGCCGCGCATAGTCGCTAACAACGAACAAGAGTCATCTCTTGCACTCGAAGACTCCGTCGACCTCCTCGACGAGGCAAGGGAAATCGCCGCAGAAAGATGCACGATCTACCAGCAGAACCTGCGCAACTACCACAGTAGAAGGCTTCGTCCCAGATCCTTCGTCGAAGGTGACCTAGTCCTGCGACTGAAACAGCAGGGGCATCTCAAGCTCGAGTCCCCCTGGGAAGGACCATACTTGGTTACAGAAGTAATCCCAGGTGGCGCCTATCTCCTTCAAGACCTAGAAATAGGAGTCGCATACTCCAACCCTTGGAACGTCGAACAACTGCGATGCTTCTACCCCTAGCTGTTTTTTACTTTTACATCGCAAATAAGGCTACCCAGCCAAGGCTACTTAGCCACACATTGTACCTCGTACTGTTCTCCAAATAAATAAAAGTTAAGTGCCCCAAAACTCTGTGTTTTTTCTTTTCACTTCTGTTACTATTGTACTCGGGGGCTACGCCACCCTACACACATTTGTTCTACGAACTAATGAACACGACATCCTGAGTAGCTGGCACATCAATTGAACCCCTTAAACGCAAAATCAACCCAGCTGCAACGCACCTGGCAGGTTGATAAAAGGGATGGCCAGGCTAACGACAAGGACTCGCATAGTGCAACGCACCTTACGCTTACAAAAGCTATTTGTACGCGTTCAACAATAAATTACATACAAATATATATATGAACTTTACAACACAAATACACTTATCTGCAGGATACAAATCTGGTTACTGCTGCAACAGAAGAACATTGGTTTGCTCCTCGAAGAAGTCGACAATCTCCTCTGCTGGCCGGTCCACCGCTTGATAGTGCGGCACCATATTCTAGGCAGATCCGGCTGGCGGCGCTGGCAGACCGGAAGCTACGACGGCGACATCTACGTCAGGCCTGTGCAATCACACCATCGAGAGGGCAGCCTTGGCACCAGCCACCAACTGCTACCTCACGCACTTGCGAACCGCGGACATATCTTGAAATTTGGCCAAGAGAGCCAACAGGCTTGACGGCGTGTCATCCAACGGGAACATCGCCCGATAGATATTCTTCAAACATGACTGCGACTTCTTCAGGAAGAGTAGCACTCGTGAAGCGCGATCCTGCAGGGTCGCCAATGCAGTCGCACGATCATGATCCACCCAGAAGTATCCACTCTCTTGGAGTTGCTCCTGGGTGAGACCATGAAGGCGGATGGCAATCCTATCCCTCTCCTCCTGCGGATGAAATGCGCTAACAACTAAATGAAGCGGCACCAACAGCATGAGTACAACGTACAACTGCGACTAACTACAAAGGAAAAGATGAGGACGAGCAAACTAACACTTAAACTGGTCGCCCAGCTGCGTCACCTCGCCAAGCAGATATTGCTTGCGGGCGACGTCTTTTTCCGCCTTTGACTTCCACACATCTGCGTTACCGCGGATTAGGGGCAACTCACGTTCCAGCTGCTTCACACGGTCAGAAGTCGCGACAGCAAAGAGAACTCCTCTACCCTGGAGCACGGTGGTGCCACTGTCTCATCAAGAGATGATGAATCCTGGTTTCCCCCTACGGGACCACTCGATGTGCCCTACCGACAGATCAAGACAGAAGCAAATAAGGCGACCAAACTAACACAAAGGCAGGGAGAGCAGAAGCATTCAGGATACACATAAAAATATTCACAAGCACACTCGCCAGCAGGCATGTTCTTAGAGCAAAAGGACAATTCATCATCTATTACACAAAGATAACTACGGAGCAGCTGGCTTCTTCGAATTCGACGCCTTCGGAGGCTTCATCAAGTCCGTGGCAGTATCAAACGCCACTGACTTTCCGCCTGCCCCCGAAGCCGAAGCTTTCGCCGCCTTCTTAGCGCGCTGGAGCTCCTCCGAATACTTGGCAACGATATTAATCAAAGAATGGCCGTATTTGGCACAGGCAGTCGCAAAGGGAGCGAAAACTACCTGCTGACCATCTGCGCCAACAGGCATTGTCTTCGACACCGCAAAGGGATCTATCTCGACTCCGTGGGCCTACACCATGGCGTGTGACATCATTGCACCAGCCGCCCGGAGGGAATTCTTGTAGGTAGAAGGCACACCCCCGGCAAGTGACTCCACCAGCTCGTCCATTTTATTGACCTGCTCCGCCTTTGGCATCAACTCCTCCCGGAGGCGACTAAGGGCGACCTTGGCCTTAGACAATGTATTCTGGACAACGGCGCTTCGGTCCTCGACCGCGGATACCGCGCCGACCAGAGCATCATCACGACGAAGGGCCTGTGGGTCAAAACTCAAGTCGCCAGCATCTACACCAAAATACATGGATCAAATTTCTAGTGCCACCGGCAAAACTCTAGAAGCAGAGAAAAGCATCAATAAAAAATCCACCAGTAAAGGTACCTGAGAGGGCCTTGGCGACTGAGAATAGTTGCTCCTCGAACAACTTCTCCCTGGCCGCAAAAGAGGCGCACAGATCCTCTTCGCGCTTCCGGGCATCATCACGAGCCACGATTGCCTCATCGCGCCCCTTCAAAGCTGCGGCAAATGTCTTCTCCAACAATGCTACATTGCGTAGTAAGGCGTTATGCTCAGCTACATGGCAGTCAAATAATCGGCTATCAGTCAAACATACCAAAACAGAGAGAAGATGAAAGGAACAAAGCGTGGAAGCACTCACTTTCGACCACGCGGTGACGCGTCTCCAGCATCGCATGCCGACGACCCATCGCCATCACCTGCTCCGCCACTCGCGCGGCCTCCTTTACAAGGAGTTGTTGCACCAAGCAAGGAATCAGAGAGGGCAACAGAAGGCGTTGACTGCCAAAATACAAAAGAAGGAAAGATATACTCACATGGTCCTCTAGCGACTTTGAAGAAGTCTGTTGAGCCGTCATCCGAGAAACTATTCGATGCTCCCCTCCGTGAGGAGAGCTCGAAGAATTGTGCCCGGAGTGGGCCGCCGCCGGAGGAGAAGGAGCGCGCTCGACCTCTACCTTGGCCCTTGAGGTCGCGACTCCTGATTCCTTCAAAAACTCAACGTCGCCAGAAGATGACGACGCCTCTTGACTGCAAGACCAAATTCGCATTAAGAAAAGGCAAAACTCCAGGGCAAAGCCAACAAATAGACAACAGAAAAGAATGAATGACCTCATAAACTTACCAGTCAAACTTGTCAATATCAAACGTGGCCTCTGCCGACTCTGACGAAGACTCCTTGGGCAATCGCATCTTCTTGCGAGAAGATGGTGCTACAGCCCTCACAGGAACGGCGGGAATTGGTGACTCCGCGCCAGCAAATGTGCCTTTTGGAGTTGAAGGAGTCGACGCATCGGAGTCCTCGCTGCGCGAACGCTTGCGAGTATCCGGGCTCCCGGACTCGGGGGCTTCCTCTTCCACATCAGAAGGGATGGTCGACTCAGACTCATCCTCTTCAAAAGCTTCGCGACGAATAGTGCCCTCAGGGAGAGGAGGCATGCAAGGCGAGACCGCCCAATCCTGCATACAAACAGCAAAAAGGAGCAAGTAAGTAACAAAAAAGCAATCGCGAACATAAGCTACTGTGTAGCACGACTGTACCTCGGGAGGAGGATTCGAAGCATCGAAGGGAGGAACGACTGGCTCATTCGGAAGCACATCCTTGAAGGTGTACTTCGTGACCAGTCGCACCCTCTTATCTACCTCACTCGTGGACATGCCATCGGCAGACACACGAGTGACATCATCAGCACCACCCCATTGAAACATGGGATGGACCCTAGCCTAGAGAGGCTGGACGCGACGACGCAGCCAAGTCCTGACAAGGGCGCAACCTCCCTCTTCTGCGCCTATGCGACTCTCGAGGTCACAGACGCATTGATATAACACATCTGTCTCCGCGAGTTCGGAAGGCATGATCACGTTCTTCCAAGAACGCATCTTCTTGCAGGGAGTCGCGGGGTCGAAAGGCGCAAGTCCAAAATGCTCGTCCTTGACCTTCTGGTCGCGAACATAAAACCACCTGTCCCGCCATCCCTGGACGGACTTTGCGAGCTTGATGTCGAAGTAGGTGGCGGATGGGTCGACATGGATTCCACAACCACCTACGTCATAAACTAAAGAGCCAGATGCGGACTGACGCTTTAGCTTAAACAAACGTTTGAAAAGGCCAAAGTGCGGCTCGATTCCGAGCCAGCACTCGCAGAGGGTGATAAAACAAGAGATGTGAAGAATCGAATTTGGGGACAGCTGATGGAGCTGGAGCCCGTAGAAACAGAGGAGACCCCTAAGAAAGGGGTGGATAGGCAAAGAAAGACCGCGAATGATGAAAGTAAGAAACATCACTCGAAAACCAGCAGGAGGCACAGGAATGGTCTCACCGCTGGGGATGCGCGTGTCGGCGACTGCTGCAGAAATAACTCCGTCTTGGCGAAGAAGACGGAGATCGGACGCCTTGATGATTGAGGGGCGCCAAGCGCCATTGGTCACGCGGGTGCCCGCGACCTTCTTTTTCCCGCCGGCGGCGGCACTGGTGCCCGCAGTAGCGGAGCCAACCTTCTTCTTCGTCGCGGCAACGGTGGCCGCGGATTCAGTGGCAGTGCCTCCTTTTTTCTTTCCCATTGCGCGGCGGCGATGAGAACGCAGAAAATAATTTGGAAACGAGCGGAGATGGTCCAGAGCTGAGGAGGAGATGAGCGTAGGAGAAAAGCAGAGGAGCAGCGGCAATGGCGATGGCAGCGAGGAAGAAAAGGGCGCAGATTCCACCGTAGCATCGCTACTTAACCCCTAAGAGATGCAATCCAACGGCTCACAAAAATCCTATTGGACGCGTGGCACATATCGCGCTCGACACATGGAGAAGAGGGAGCGCGAACCGTCCCTCCACTGCGCGGAAATCGAGGAGGCACAGTTAATAATAAGATTACGCATGCCCAGTCAACTCAAAGTCAGAAAGTGGGACCCACCGCTCGTCACGTCCCGTCAAAGCCGCTCACGCGGGCAACTGAGGTCATGTAAGCGTCAGCACTGACGTCATCAAAGGCTACTTAGCGGAAAACTTCGACTACTTTAGTCCTTGCTGGAGTTTTCGACTCCACCAAGCACTCGGGGGCTACTCCCATAGGGAGCGCTCGCCGCGCACCCTATGATTTTCTTTTCTTATTGCAGGGATACAGGCAATCACAATCAAACCCAACCACTCGAAAAAGATTCGACTATGGACGTGGGTTACTCCCATAGGGAGCGCTGAAAACAATTTCGACTGAAACAAGCAAGCAAAAGACGACAGCAGGCGCAAACCATGTTTTCGAGTCAAAACAAACAAAAATGACAGCAGTCGCAAAATTTCTTTAGTCCCTGCCTGAGTCTTCGACTCAACCAGGCACTCGGGGGCTACTCCCATAGGGAGCGCTGGTCGCGCACCCTATGATTATTTACACAAAAGCTGTGCGTTGATTACATCAGCACTCGCAGATCATGGCGACACCGCCTCATAATTTTTCCTACAAAAGAGATTACGTCTCCTGGGTTGCCCGAATCATCTCCGCGATGATAAAAATTCGGATGCCGCGCTTACAGCGTGAAGGAAGACCTGAATAAAGGCCTGGCAACGCATTTAACTGCGCACTACCAGAAACATATCCGTGCCTACAGGCACGATGAACATGCCTTGACGGACGCGTCAAGTGGTCACACTCATATAACTGGAATTTTACTCCTGTAAAACCTCCGCGGCCTGAGTCGAATTACGCCAGCACTTTTCCGGATTCGAGTCCGGGGACTCGAATTCGAGTAGATTGCATTGTTTCACCCTAAGGTGGTTAACTGGTACCGATACTTCGGTTATATCAGGCACGTATATCAACAATCCTTATGACACAAATAAAAGCAGTCGAAATGCACTCATTCAGGCCCTCAAAACTTCAAAAAGTACCAGTCGAATCTGCGATTCCACTGGATACTCGGGGGCTACTGACATGGGTATACCTTACAGGTACTCGATCTTGGTATATACGGTCTAAATACGTACAGACCCACGGTGTCGCCAAGGGCCAGACGAAAGGACTCGACTAACCCGCGGACTCTCGATTGCTTGAGAGACAAGAAGAAGCTGAAGATAGAAAGTTTGAAGGGGAAAACCCTAACTTGTAACCGACTCGACCTGCTACCCGAGACCTAGTCTATCTATATAAAGGCTAGGAGGGGGCGGCGAGGAGGACACACGCAACCCTAGTTTCCACAACTTTCTGCAGATTGTATCTGCGCACCATTGTAACTTTCGACTCCTTTGATAATTCCACGAGCAGACAAGCAGGAGTAGGGACCTCTACGAGGCCTGAACCTGGGTAAACCCAAGTCCATAACAATGCGCATTGATGAGTTAAACCCTCGTCACGGGGTTTATCTCTTTCAAGAGATTTAATTGAATAAAACTACCATAATTCAGGTTCTAACTACGAGTCATTATTAACATTGATAATTTGACGAGTCGCTACCAATTTTTGGATCACAATGTTGCAGATCGCACTAATTCACGGCTAAGAGCATTTTGACAGCAACACTGGCAATTGGGGCCCACTTGTAATAGTCGACTAGTCAGCAAATTTTGATTTTGGACCTTTTTGCAATTTTTTGCTCTCTAGATGTGGGGCTGCACTTTGCTGGTCGCCCGCCTCCCTCACGAGTCACGAGTAGGGTGCCAGAATGCATACGCTCGTCGAGACGATCGACATGGCCCTCGTCTCGCCTACTGTGCTCGTGATCCTCCTCCTTCCCTTCATCACATCTCTCCTGTACCTCTTTCATAGGTGGAGCCCGGCATCGATGGAACATGGAGGTAGCTCCCGCGGTCGCCACGCGGCCTCCTGTTCCTCGGACACCTCAATCTCGTGGGCTCCCTGCCGCATCGTGCGCTCCGGTCCCTGGCCGGGTCCTCCTGCTTTGGCTCGGCTACGTGCCTGCCGTGCTCGTTTCCTCGGCAGCCACCGCGGAGGAGGTGATGAGGACCCACGACCTGGCCTTCACGAGCCGGTCGCGGAGCACCATGGCCGAGTGGCTCCTCGACGGGCGGGACATGGCGTTCGCGTCCTACGACGAGTACTGGATCCAGGCGCGTCGCGTGTGCGTGGTCCACCTCCTCAGCCCGCTCCGCATCCGCTCCTTCCGCCGCATCCGGGAAGAGGAGGTCACCGCGCTCGTCGAGCCCGTCCGTTGCGGGAGCGGGAGGCGCCGTCGTCGACCTGTGCGACCTTCTCATCGTTTACGCCAACACGGTGGTCTCACGCGCCGCATTCGAGCGACGACAGCACGCGCGGGCGCGGCCTGTACGACGACACTCACCATGGACGCCAGCTGAACCTCGCTTATAGAGCAAAAATAGAGGTACCGCACTGGGCCAGCCTCGCTTATAGAGCAAAAATAGAGGCACCGCGCTAGGCCAGCCTCGCTTATTGCAAAAAAGTTCCAAAGTTAAAATTTGTTGACTAGCAAACTCTTACAAGTGGCCTCAACTGCTGAGCTATCAAAATGCTCTTAGTTGTGAATTAGTACGATCTGCAACGTTGTGATCTAAAAGTTGGTACTGACTCGCCAAATTTACAAATGTTGGTACTGACTTGTAGTCAGAGCCCAAATTGTGGTAGTTTTACCCGATTAACTCCTTCCAAGTGAAGCGGTGCTACAAGACAAAAACTGGTCGCGCAAAAATTCCCCGTTCCTCTGTTCCTCTCTCTCCTGCGCATGGTCAGCTCAAGTGATACGATCTCCCCACATATCCTACCAATCGCGCATCTCCGATGAGTTGTCTGGTGGAAGACACATCTAGTTGCAGCGGTTGTCTGCGTCCGTGCACCGGACCGGCGGAGCTTCATCGTCGTCACGGATAAGGGGCCATCTCCATCGAGACCGAAGGGGCGATGCGGCCGATTGGTCTTGGCCGAGCGCAGTGTTGGAATTTGAGACGTTTGCATGTGGGATTTTGGCCCATAATAAATACAAATTCTAAAATTCTCTTTGGCCTATTATTTGAGGCAGCTCATGTGTGTGTTAGCGGTGCTAAAGTTTAGTCTTACATTGCTAGTTGAGTGAGAGTTACATCTCCTTATATATTAAGCTGTTCTACCACTCAATAAAGTGTGAAAAGAAGAGCAGCTCTCTCACACTCCTTCGACGCCGCCTCGCCTCGTCACAACACACGCGCCGCGGGTTGTGGGAATCTCAGCGAGCCGAGAGTCATTAACGAACGGGTTAATTAGTCAGCCGTTTCCAGATTTTCTGGATTGTGCGCTATTACTGACTCGAATATGGGCTGAGCCCCACGATCTCCCTGACCTGCACTATATAAGCGTCTGTGCTAAACCTAATCGGTACTGCCTATCAGATTGGGACAGTAGGCCTCCGGAACCCCGCCTCTTGTGAACCTCTATGGGTGTGGGGCGATCAGGTTTTTGGGGAGCGCTCAAACGCGACTACTGGCAACCACGACGTCGTCCGACGACGAGTTCCCGAACGACAACTTCTTCCCTGACGTCACCGACCTCTTCGGCAACCTCAACATGGGCGACAATGCTGCTGCAACCGCTGTGGCTACTGTTGCTGCCTCTGTTACACCATACGTAACCCTGGATTTTCTCTTTCAGATTCTACTAAAATTCGTTATTCTAACGTTTGGTGTAGATGTGATAGGTTTATCTTATTTATATGTAATATGTTCATCTACCTTGTTAATCTGCATGATTAATTTTGGTATTGTTTATTTGATCATGCTTTATTAGTTTATTATTTGGATTAAATCATATGCATTATTGCTTATATTTTCAACACAGAGGACGTTGGAGACCATCGTCGGAGAGGCCCAGCGTCCTAGCCTCCGGTGTACGCGTGTCGATTTCGTGAGGTGAGTACCTAAATCTCCATTTCTTGTCTGTTTTACCACCGCTTGTAGCTACGTCAGTGTTAACATAGCGGCGAGGTTCTCTTTAGTTGTGATGTACTAGTGTTTATGCATCCCCCTAGTTGGGATGTTGTATAGACAGAGTCCATGATATATCCAACCCCCCGCTAGAGGTAAAATGCCGGTACCTCTGCAGCTATTTCAACTTGCTGATGCTCATACGACAACGACATGGAAGAGATCTTGACAATGTAAAGCAATAGGTTGGTCTTCAGAAACCTTTTTAGGACAAAACCTTCGTGAAGGTGTGTCCACCGTGACGCAGACCTGCTACACATTAGAGAGCTATTTTAAAAGCAACATGCAAGTCCTATGATGATTTTACTAAACCATATGAAGCTGAGCTGCAAGCAGTACACGATGTCTTAGCTATGGCTATCCGGTCGTGTGAGGCGCCGAGGTGCCGCTTCTATTGAAAACTATTGTGATGCTATTTTGAATACTCTGGAAGTGGAAGGTCTGGACTGGTGACCCCCACTCAAAACTTGTGATGGAGTTGAAACTGATGATTACTTCTCCGAGGGATCTTATTCTCATGAAAGTAGATCATCAACAAAAATAAGGTTGCAGATTTGTTAGCTACACATGCTAGACTGGAGCATGTCAACTATGTTTGGTCTCACTGTTCCCTTTGTTTTATTTAAGAATTTTTACTTGCTGATTGAAACCTTATTCCTGAGTAATAAAGCTCCCACCTTCTATGCAAAAAAAAGTTGTGATGTTGTATAGAAGGGTTCATCCAATTTTTGTTGTGGGGCGTTGTTGATATGTGAAGTAGCCTTTAGATGGATTTGTACATCCCCTAAAATAAAACCTTGTGCTAATTCTTTTTGTAGTTCATACTTACAATTGTGTAAACTTTGTTAGATTTTAGTCAGTATCCATTTTGTTACATGGATGTCATTGATAGTAGGTGTTGTGCTTCTAATTTTTGACTGTAAGGGGTGGTGCCACATAACTATCATGTTGAGATTAGTACTAATTCATCCTAGGATGTAATTATGTGCATGGTTAATTTTTTTATCATGCACTTCATGAAGGGGCAATCTGTACATGTAATTCTTTCTTTTGGTCTCAAAATGTATTTATCGTGTTGAAAGTAGTACTAATTTCTATAGGGATGATAATAAGATGAATGTTTTACTTTTAGATGTATATTTTTATATGTAGCATGTATCTTCTTGTATATGGATTGTTTTTGGCCTGTTACAATCATGTATACGGGTTGTATCTAGCATGTAACTTTTTTGAATATGGACTGTATCTAGCATGTAACTTTTTTTAATATGGACTATATAACTCTTGTTTATGGCATGTAACCTTTTTATATCTATTTTATCATAGGCTGTAGTCTTTTTGTGTAGGCTGTAACTCTTTTTATGTAGGTTGTAAGTATTTTTGTGTAGGCTGTTATGTAGGCTATAATTCTTTATATTTAACCTGTAACTATTTGATACAGGGTGTAAGTTTTTGCATATGGCATGTAACTTTTCTAATTATGGGCGATTAAATTTTTTTTTCTATGATATTTCCTCATAACAGTTACACTCTTGTCTGCTATATGGATGTAATTTTTTTGAATTCGTACCATAGTGTGAGTATTTAATACACCTATTATTGTTTTCTTGGGTTTTTGACTTGCCATATGCATGTAACTTTTTGTTTGTTTATATGTAGATGCATGCAGCTTTAATCAATATATATGTATGAAGCTGCTAATTTTTTGTATTTCCATAGTAGTAACATCATGCGATTGTTTCTCTATTGTTCGTTTTCTAGAAAACAGAACCAAATGCATAAGTTCTGCACTGAAAGATTTATACGGTTATGTATCTTTCGATCTCCGTAAATTTATCACGATCCTATCCAGTTTAGGTTCACCTTTCTGAAATCTCCTTCCATATGTCTCATGGTTATGTTGCTATATAACTAGTTACAGTTTACACGTTCGTGTGGTACTTTAGAATGATAAAAGAATGTACTGTAATTTTAGTCACTTTTTCATCTATTTCGGATGTACTTAGCTTATACACCAAGAATTAGGAAGACCGAAAGTATCTTTCTTTCTTGATGTAGTTGCGTAAAAGAGAGATGAGCTTGATGTACTTTACATGTATCCCTCCGTCTCAAATAAATGTCGGAAATTTGTCTAAATTTGGATGTATCTTGTCATACTTTAGTGTATAGATTCATGTAAATTTAGACAAATCTTCGATCGGAGGGAGTACCTTTTTCTTGGGGTTTGCCGATTGCAGATGTGGATCAAATTTTTTTGCAGACTGGATAGGTCTGTGTGGGAACGTATTACACTGTTTTGGGTGTTTGTCTGTGATGTTTTCTCAAGCTAAGACAAAGTAGCACTCAATCAGAACACGTGTGGGCATGACTTCTATTTTAGGAACCCGTGGGACACGATATGCTTCTTTTGATTTTGGAAAGGGCACCGCGTAACGCAGAATCGAGTGCGCGCACCACGTAACAATGCCCTAAAATATATCTATGGGACATAAATAAGTACTTCCTCATTTACATAGTATTAAACAACGATATTAGTACTATGATTGATGTACTGTACTCCCTCGGGTCCATATTAATGTTTTACACTTTGTCTAGATACGAATGCAACTAGTCGAAATACTTAAATAGATACATCGACCTAGACATAGTTGATACTGTTAAGAGCATGATTTACGAAAGCATACGCATACGGTGTTTTTCATCGCCACCACCTCGTGGTTCGTATCGCTAAAGCAATCGTGTCGTGTAGTTCTGAGCCAACGAAAGCAGTAGCCCGCGGGACCCACATGCTCTCTCTCTCACTTCCCTTGCTTTTCTGGTGGGGAAGTGGCCTCATCCGCAGGCTACTCTAAA
>CAJUXJ010002571.1:0-19666 GCA_910589775.1 Avena eriantha
TGTCATTGCATGTGTGTTCTTCTCATGAACCACACCCAGTGTCATTGCATGTGTTTTCCTCTCCCAAACTCACATGGATCCACCCGTGTCATTGCATGTGTGTTCCTCTCATGAACCACATCTAGAGTCATTGCATGTGTTTCTTCTCACAAACCACATAAGGGATAACCAGTGTCATTGCATGTGCGTTCTTCTCATGAACCACAGCTAGAGTCATTGCATGTCTGTTCTTCTCACAAACCACATAATGATCCACCGGTGTCATCATGTGTGGGTCTTCTCACAACCACATAAGGATCCAGCAGTGTCATTGGATGTGTGTTCTTTCCATGAACCACACCCAGTGTCTTGGATGTGTGTTCCTCTCACACCACAAATGGATCCACAGGTGTCATTGCATGTGTGTTTTCCTCATGAACCACGGCTAGAGTCATTGCATGTGTGTTCTTTTCATGAATCACACCTAGTGTCATTGCATGTGTGTTCTTATCATGAAGCACACATGGATCCACCCAGTGTGATTGCATGTCTGTTCTTTTCACAAACCACATATGGATCCACCAGTGTCATTGCAGTGTGTTCTTTTTCACAAACCACCATATCACTAGTGGCATTGCATGTGTGTTCTTCTCATAAACCACATAAGGATCCACCGGTGTCATTAGATGTGTGATCCTCTCATAAAGCACACATGGATCCACCAGTGACATGCATGTCTGCTCTTTTTCATGAACTCACATCTAGAGTCATTGAATGTCTGTTATTCTCCACATTCCACACATGGATCCACCATGTAATTGCAGTGTGTGTTTCTTCTCACAAAGCCACATAAGGATCCACCAGTGTCATTGGATGTGTGTTCTTTCCATGAACCACACCCAGTGTCATTGCATGTCTGTTCCTCTCACAGACCACACATGGATCCACCAGTGTCATTGCATGTGTTGTCCTTCTCATGAACAACAGCTAGAGTCGTAGATGTGGTATCTTTTCATGAACCACAGCTAGAGTCCTTGCATGCGTGTTCTTCCTCGCAAACACATCAGGATACACCGGCGTCATGTGCAATTGTGTTTCTCATGAATCACACTAGAGTCATAGCAGTATGTTATTACCACAGACACATATGATCCACCCGTGTCATTGCACGTGTGTTCTTCTCACAAACCACATAAGGATCCACCAGTGTCATTGGATTTGTGTTCTTTCATGAACCACACCCAGTGTCATTGCATGTTTGTTCCTCTCACAGACCACACATGGATCCACCAATGTCATTGCATGTGTGTTCTTCTCATGAACCATAGCTAGATGTCAGTGGATGTGTGCTCTTTCATGAACCACATCTAGAGTCATTTGCAATGTGTGTTCTTCTCACTAAACCATATGATCACCAGTGTCATTGCATGTGGTGTTCTTTTCACAAACCACATATCCCCAGTGGCATTGCATTGTGTGTCTTCTCATATAACCACATAAGGATCCACCGGTGTCATGATGTGTGTTCCTCTCATAAAGCACACATGGATCCACCAGTGACATTGCATGTCTGCTCTTTTCATGAACCACATCTAGAGTCATTGAATGTCTGTTATTCCCACATACCACACATGGATCCACCAATGTCATTGCATGTGTGTTCTTCTCTACAAACCACATAAGGATCTACCAGTGTCATTGGATGTGTGTTCTTTCCATGAACCACACCCAGTGTCATTGCATGTCTGTTCCTCTCACAGACCACACATGGATCCACCAGTGTCATTGCATGTGTGTCCTTCTCATGAACCACAGCTAGAGTCGTTAGATGTGTGTTCTTTTCATGAACCACAGCTAGAGGTCCTTGCATGCGTGTTCTTCTCGCAAACCACATCAGGATACACCGGCGTCAGTGCATGTGTGTTCTTCTCATGAATCACATCTAGAGTCATAGCATGTATGTTATTCCACAGACCACATATGGATCCACAGTGTCATTGCATGTGTGTTTCTTCTCACAAACCACATAAGGATCCACCAGTGTCATTGGATGTGTGTTCTTTTATGAACCACACCTAGTGTCATTGCATGTTTGTTCCTCTCACAGACCACACATGGATCCACCAATGTCATTGCATGTGTGTTCTTCTCATGAACCACAGCTAGAGTCATTGGATTGTGTGTTCTTTTAATGAACCACAGCTAGAGTCATTGCATGTGTGTTCTTCTCACAAACAACATAAGGATACACCAGTGTCATTGCATGTGTGTTCTTCTCATGAGCCACAGCTAGAGTCATTGCATGTCTGTTCTTCTCACAAACCACATAAGGATCCACCGGTGTCATTGGATGTGTGTTCTTCTCATTAACACACATGGATCCACCAGTGTCATTGCATGTCTGCTCTTTTCATTAACCACAGTAAGAGTCATTGCATGTCTGTTCATTTCACAAACCACATATCACACAGTGTCATTGCATGTGTGTTCTTCTCATGACCACACATGGATCCACCCAGTGTGATTGCATGTATGTTCTTTTCACAAACCAATATGGATCCACCAGTGGTCATTAGACGTGTGTTCTTTCACAAACCACATATCACCTATGTCATTGCATGTGTGTTATTCTCACAAACCACATAAGGATCCACCGGTGTCATTGGATGTGTGTTCCTCTCATAAACCACAATAAGGATCTAGCAGTGTTATTGGATGTTGGTTCTTTTCCATGAACCACACCTAGTGTCATTGGAGTGTTGTGTTCCTCTCACAGACCACCATGAATCCACCAGTGTGATGTGTGTTATTCTCATGACCACGGCTAGAGTCATGCATGTGTGATCTTTTCATGAACCACACCCAGTGTTATTGGATGTGTGTTCCTCTCATAGACCACACATGGATCCACCGTGTCATTGCATGTCTTCTCTTTTCATTAACCACATCTAGAGTATTGCAGTGTGTCTTCTTCCCATAGTACACACATGGATCCACCAGTGTCATTGCATGTGTGTTCTTCTCACAAACCACATTATGATTCCACCATGTCATTGGATGTGTGTTCTTTTCATGAACCACACCCAGTGTCATTGCATGTCTATTCCTCTCACAGACCACACATGGATCCACTAGTGTCATTGCATGTCTTCTCTTCTCATGAACCCAGCTAGAGTCATTGCATGTGTGTTCTTCTCAGAACCATAGCTAGATACACCCAGTGTGATTGCATGTGTGTTCCTCTCACAAACTACACATGGATCCATCGGTGTCATTGGATGTGTTTTCCTCTCATGAACCAAATATAGAGTCATTGCATGTGTGTTCTTCTCAAAAAACCCACATAAGGATACAACAGTGTGATTGCATGTGTGTTCTTGCTCATAAAAGCCACAGCTAGATTCATTCATGTCTGTTCTTCTAAAAAACCACATAAGGATCCACCGGTATCATTGATGTGTGTTCTTCTCATTAAACACACATGGATCCACCAGTGTCATTGCATGTCTGCTATTTCATTAACCACAGTTAGATACATTGCATGTCTGTTCTTTTCACAAACCACATATCACCAGTGTCATTGCATGTGTGTTCCTCTCACAAACTACACATGGATCCACCAGTGTCATTGGATGTGTGTTCCTCTCATGAACCACATCTAGAGTAATTGCATGTGTGTTCTTCTTAAACCACATTAGGATCCACCAGTGTGATTGGATGTGTGTTCTTTTCATGAACCACACCCGGTGTCATTGCATGTCTATTCCGCTCACAGACCACACATGGATCCACCAGTGTCATTGCATGTGTGTTCCTCTCATAGACCACAATGGATCCACCGGTGTCATTGCATGTCTGTTCTTTCAATGAACCACATCTAGAGTCATTGCATGTGTGTTCTTCCCACATACACACATGGATCCACCAGTGTCATTGTATGTGTGTTCTTCTCACAAACCACATATGGATCCATTAGTGTCATTGGATGCGTGTTCCTCCCGTAGACCACACATGGATCCACCCAGTGACATTGCATGTCTGCTCTTTTCATGACCCACAGTTAGAGTCATTGCATGTAATTTTTTCACAAACCACATATGGATCCCTATGTCATTGCATGTGTGTTCTTGTCATGAACCACATAAGGATCCACGAGTGTCATTGGATGTGTGTTCTTTTCACAAACTACATAAGGATCTAGCAAGTGTCATTGGATGTGTGTTCTTTTCCTGACCCACACCTAGTGTCATTGGATGTGTGTTCCTCCCACAGACCACACATGGATCCACCAGTGTCACTGCATGGGTGTTCTTCTCATGAACCACGGCTAGAGTCATTGCATGTGTGTTCTTTCATGAACCACATCTAGAGTCATTGCATGTGTGTTCTTCCCACAGACGACACAATGGATCCACCAGTGTCATTGCATGTGTTTTTCTTCTCACAACCAAATAAGGATCCACTAGTGTCATTGGATGTGTGTTCTTTTCATGAACCACACCTGGTGTCATTGCATGTCCGTTTCCTCTCACAGACCACACATGGATCCACTAGTGTCATTGCATGTGTGTTCTTCCCATGAACCACATCTAGAGTCATTGGATGTGTGTTTCCTTCCATGAACCACAACTATATTACTTGCATGTGTGTTCTTCTAACAAACCACATAAGGATACACCGGTGTCATTGCATGTGTGTTCTTCTCATGAACCACATCTAGAGTCATTGCATGTCTGTTCTTCTCACAAACCACATAAGGATCCACCAGTGTCATTGGATGTGTGTTCTTTTCATGAACCACACCCAGTGTCATTGGATGTGTGTTCTCTCACAGACCACACATGGTTCCACCAGTGTCATTGAACGTGTGTTATTCTCATGAACCACAACATGGATCCACCAAGTGTGATTGCATGTCGGTTCTTCTCCACAAACCACACATGGATCCACTAGTGTCATTGCATGTCTGTTCTTTCATGAACCCACACCCAGTGTCATTGCATGTCTGTTCCTCTCATAGAACCACACATGGATCCACCATTTTCATTACATGTGTGTTTCTTCTCATGAACACAGCTAGAGTCATTGCTTGTATGTTATTCTCACAAACCACATAAGGATACACCAGTGTTATTGCATGTGTGTTCTTCTCATGAACCACACCCTAGTGTCATTGCCATGTGTGTTATTTTCACAAACCACATATCACCAGTGTCGTTGCAGTGTGTTCTCTCATAAACCACATATGGATCCACCCAGTGTGATTGCATGTGGTTCTTCTCACAAAACCACTCAAGATCCACCAGTGTCATTGGATGTGTGTTCTTTTCATAAACCACATATGGATCCTAATTAACCTAGGAGAGCTCTAACCTTAGCGTTAGACCAAGTCTTCTAGAAGGCACGCCCTAACATAGTTGTTCTACTTGACGATTGTTACATACCGTTCGATCGGGGTGCTTGGACGATTGGGATGGTCTTCGTGATATCGATCTGCGAGTATCTGTTCTGCGGCATGATTAGCCATGCTTGCTCTGGACAAGCTGGCAGACACCGGGGGCTCCCTGTTGCGAGTGTCACGACTCACGAGTTTAGTGGGCCAGATCCTAGTGTCAACTGTCCCATTACTTCTCTTCTCCCCGTACTTCTCTTCCTTCCCCTCGAAGCCACTTTCCCACTTCACTCCCATCCTACCGTAGCCGCAAGTCGACGGCGGCCTCCATCCCAATCCCCTCTCTGGCAGCCACCCCCTGCCCTCGTCACCATGGGTTCAAGGGGAGACGGCGAGGAAAAACGCTGTCGTGACGACAGGGACGGTGATTTTTATGTGAGTCTCTCATCCCTATCTCTATCATCTGTGTCAGTTATCTATTTTTTGAGCTAGATCTACTCTGTTTACTCATGCGGCGTATGATGTGTTAGGCCAACCAGACGATGTATGACTCTACTATCATGGTTTTTAGCGGATGAAGACAATCCTTTGCTATGTAAACATGATATGTGCCCGCTAAATTGTAGCGTTCAAAGGATGAAAGCAAGCAAGAGGTTTCTACGGTGTCAAGGACATCGGCAATGAGTGCAAGGCGGAAGTTACGGTGTTGTCAAATGGGTAGATCCAGAGTGGCCCAAATCAATGCAGAAAACGCTGGACAAACTATGGAAATGACTGTGAGTTGAAAGAATCTATTCAGCTCACTTCTTGTAGTGTTGAGATGAAGCTATGGGAACCAGTTGACACGACCAAGCAAAGCGAGATCTCAGGTGGGTGGAAGACAAGGTTAGCAAAGTCGAGAAGGAGAGGGACGCTGACATTGGCCCTGAAGGCTAAAGCAGAGCAGAACTAACTCAAGCAAGGAAGGATCTTCACCAGGCCAAAGTCTTCCAGTTCACAACTACGAGTATTGACAAGTGCATGAGGAAAATGCAGAGAAACAATTGAAGCTGTGCAAGGAAGATGCTAAAAGAAAGGAGCAGACGATTCGATCCTTGCTCTCGCAGGAGATGCGCATCGAGCTAAGATCTATTAGCGTGAGCTCTGTGCCTTTTTAAGTTGTAATAGTTGTACTTGTTGACCTAGCGGTCTGAACTGTTGGCCCCAGAGTCCTGGGGAGGAAAAAAAATTGGCAGCCCGTTAATCTATCTTAACCCTGCATTACTTCCTTTTGTCTGACCAATGCCCCTTGGATATTCCGCCCATCGCTTCGTCGTCCTCTGTACAAATAGGAGGCGCCACATCGCGTCGCTTCGTCGTCCATCCCCTCGCCCTCTCGAATATCCACCGTGCGGTCCGCTTCGTCGTCCATCCCCTCGCACCCTCTCCAATCTCGACCGCGTCGCCATGGAGATGCCCTTGCTGAACTTCTACGAGGCGGTGATGTTCACGCACTTCGACATCCTCACGCCGCCGGCCGCGATGGTGCCCCCCGCGATGGCGCATCAGCTATGCGGGGGTGCCGGTCGCTCTGCTCCTCGTCCCCGGCGAAGCCGTGATGGAGAGCAAAATCGTGGCGCACCGCCGCCAGATGCCCGTGTGAAGAGGGCGCTGACCCGGTACGCGTCGGCCAGCCCGTACTGGCCAGCGCTGTTCAAAAAGGAGCAGAAGGCCAAGATTGGCAACCGCATAGTTTACGGGCGTGTGGTGCACCGGGATCTTCGCAACCGAGAAGGGCGGGAGAGGTTCTGATCCGTCCCTGGACGGACCAAGTACACCGTCATAGCCGCCGCTCGCCGCGAAGAGGTGCTCCGTCTCGTGAACAATGCAGAAATTGTGGAGGTTCCGTCCGACAACGACGAGGAAGCCGGCGGCTCGAAGGACAGCGGCAGCAGAAGTGAAATTGTTGACTAGTGGTTGAATTAATGTAGGATGTGAAATCACACCTTTGTTTAGAAGAATTTGTGGTTGAATTAATGAAATGCCTCGATTTAGATCTCTGTCTCGATTAATTTGTGGAAGAATTTGTGATTTAGATCAATTTCTGCCTCGATTTAGATCTCTGTCCTGGATTGGGAATATGACCGTGGACCAAAGACCCCTTTTCTACTAGTGTATTCTGACATTGGTGGTTTGTTTAATGTAATCTATGTGGATTTGGCCGCATGTAAATGGCACAACCACAATTTATAAATTGGAAGCACGTACACCCGGTTACTGGAGATCCGGGAGCTTCGCTAGATGCAGGGGATGCAGGAGCAGAGAGGTGGTGAGATAGAAGGGCTCAAGATTACCCCAGAAAGTGGTACCAATTTCCTCCTCATCTGGGCATTATCGGTTGCCATTTCTGTTTATGTTGCTATGTCGTTGTGTGCAGCAGCTAAAATAAGTTGCTGCTTCGTGGAGTGAAGCAGCTTAAATAATTTATTTATGTGCCACTTACATTCCGTTGTATTTGGAGACCTCCTACCCGTTAGCAATCATGGAACCGGTGCTCCATGTTTTTAGATAGTAGTGGCACAATCACAATTTCAGATTCAACTACTGACTCGGGCGTTCCAAACCCTAAGTCGCGGTACATTTTACTTAGAGAATGTGGGTAGATTGTTTCGCCCAGCAAAATACCACACACAGAGCTCCAGAATTTAACCGAATTACATATATAGGTTCAAGTTCAACACATTACTATGCATCTTCATTGCCAGCAGCCTTCTTCCGCAGCCTGGGTGCCAAGCCTTCACGTCCACTGGCTTCTTCATTTCCTGCCTTCTTCCTCTTCCTCGGTGCCAATTTTCTTAGCTTCATGTACTCTGCATCGACGAGACAATGGGCCCCAGAATCGTGTCCAGCATCATCTTTCACTCGTTTTTAATTTCTTCAGGAAGCAAAATGACGGAACAGGCAGTCATGTTTCTAACCTTGCGGCGCTTCCTGTCAAAGAAACAAGACTGTTGCATAACTGCCCAATATCTACAGAGTAAATAAAACAAAAATTACAATTCAGCACAAACATGTGAACCCTAAGAGACTTTTGCTTACCAGGAGCTAATTGGGTTCGAGCAACCACCCCTGTCCAAGAATAGAAGGGTGACTCCCAGTTGCAGCAGCTTCCACATCCAGTACATCACATTTCAGCTCAAACATGCAAGCCAAAGCATACCTTTTCATCAACCCAATTAGTTGATTGTCACACGTTAGAGGAACCATGATGCCACGTTCATCCATGAATCTGAACTTTGCAGTCTGCTTCGGCCATAATTCATCATGATTACGTAGAGCAGCAACCATACCAGATATAGTGTAGATCTACGCAGGCGCTTCTTCCATCGTGATACAATGGTGTCCATACCACTTGCCCTTAGAGTCATACCTAAAGAGGCTTACCGTAACCAGGTAATGGTGGTCCGCGGAGATCCCACTTGACAGAAATCTGTGGACAAAATATGTTTGTCAGCGTTGGGCTAACAGACAATTTTAGGTTCAGTAGCCAGCTAGCAGTTATAATTAGTGCAAATAGCAAGAGAAGGGTAGCTCACCCGCTTGTAGCCAGAACCTCTTCTTCCTTGGTAGTAGGATTTGCCATCCTCCGAGCTGCTCGGCTCGTCGCGGCGGAGGTGGGCTAGAGCCTCGCAACGGCAGCTACGGCATGTTCCATTGGAGCTCAGGATCAGCGATTGGGCGCAGCAACTTGGCGCCGGAAGTCAAATGTCCGAAGGGACCGTCCTTCCTGGAGGGTGGATTCTGACTCCGCCGGTGCCAGGGGAAAGGTGGGAATGGATTTGTGAAATTGGTTAACGCATCCAATCCACTTAGTTCCTCGATTTGCCTAAGAAGTTTCCGCATTGGCGCTCGCGTCACAGACAGATGACTAACATGAGTGTCCCGACCGTCTACTTCACGGGGCAGTTTAACGGAATTTAGTAACGAATTTTTGAATTTGGCAGCGGTGAGATGAGTTTGCCTCGAAATGGCCCCTCTCAGTAGTTGGCGGCCCAACATTTCAAAACGCGGCAATTTCAGGCAACTTAGGTACCGCCATGCGCTGGCCTGGGAACTTTGGTACCACAGACGAACAGGCCCCTCAAGACCGCCCAATCTAGACAGAAGAGTTATGCTGACAAGATACGTCGAGACCTGACCTTCAATGTCGAAGATTTTGTGTATCTCAAAGTGTCACCCTTGAAAGGAATGCAGCGCTTACAACTAAAAGGGAAGTTAGCCCCCAGATATATTGGACCCTTCAAGATTCTGAATCACCGAGGAGAAGTATCATATCAACTGTAACTGCAACTGCCAGAGGAGATGTCAGCCATCCATAATGTGGTCTATATCTCGTTACTTCGCAAATTCCTAGAAGTTCTGGAGAAGACCGAAGTGTTCAAGATCATCGATCACCGAGCCATAGATATCAACAAGGATCTGACATATCGTGAAGTGCCCATTTCGTATTTTGGAAGAAGCCTTTAGAACCACCAGACGACCTGGAGTATCAAATTTCTCAAAATCCAATGGAGCAACCATACCTAAAAATAAGCTACCTGGGAGCAAGAAGATTACATTAGGACTGAGTTTCCAAATCGCTTTAGTTCCTAGTTTTTCTTAAATCTCAAGACAAGATTTTATTTAAGGAGGGAAGGTTTGTAACACCCCAAAAACCCTAATCAAGATTATCAAGTTCTAACCACCCAATTTAGGGTTAACAAAAACTTTAATTCCAAAAATTAATACGAATGCATGTGTGTTTTGCATTAGTTTAGAATTGATTGATTTTGCCATGTGTGATTGCTACAAATGATGAGAAATGGTTTAAAAGTGAATACTACATCATCTAGGCCATTTACAAACAAACCAAAGAAAAAGAAATCAAATATGAATTAAATAACCAAATGATCATTTTGACCAAAGTTAACCACTAGGCCACTTTGAGTGTTCCTAGAAGAGAAATTCTAATAGAAACATTTCTACTTCTTTTCACCCCTTTCTAGACCAAGTAAAAGTGAACCAAGACCCACTTTACAAACTTACAAAAACATTTCCAAATCTATTTAAAGGACATTTGAAAATTGAATCAAGTGTATGTACTAAGATCACACTTTTTCAAGAACCCATCAAACCAATTCCCCTTGGCAAACCCAAGCAACTAGAGACTCTCAAGCTTAAATCCAGATCACTCAAAAAATTTAATTCAAAATTTCCAAATCAATTTTCTTGCGGCCATTACAACAAACACCTTGCTTACACTGAATAATCACCTGCCTAACTTCACTGTTTAAGCAGTGATCATTCGACCATTTGGTCTCCCCTTCACTCCCCTGTCTCTCCTGCGCCTAGCCAAGCACCAGACCAACCCCCCTTAGCCGTGTGCATAGTGCAGCGCCACCCAATTTTGGTCGTCGCCGGCCGACAGTGGACAGCACGCCAGGAGCATCGCCGCCCTCGCCCACGACACGCACCGGACACGCGACCATAAACTGCCACCCCCTGTCCAAGCCACGACCACAGAAGATCCATGGACCACCCTAGCTACGTCGCGCCCCCCGCCTCCGCGCCATGCCTAGAGCACACCAGCTCGCCACACCTGACCTCCTCGCATAGACCGCGCCTCACCCCCGCCTCATGTGCACTAACCGCCATGATCACCACAACCCCCCCAGACACCCCCGTTCATCGCCGCGCGACCCGTAGCTCCCGCATGCCGTCACAAACAACCACTGCATCCGTGCGGAGCGCCACACGCGCCCGACCGTTCCAAGCCGCCTCGTGCCTTGCCTTTAAGCCCACGATGATCGCAAGGGAACCACGCACCACCCCCTACCCTTAGCCGCACCGCTAGCCGCCTGTAGCGTCCTCACCGATGAGCCCGAGCCCACGTCGTTCGGTCCCCTTGCCACAGTATAAGTAGAGGCCTCCCCCGCCTCCATTCTCCACACCAACACCCTCACCACTCCTCACTGACACCCACTCACCCTTCCCCGGAGTAAGGTGAGCCCTCTCTCGCCGGAATTTGGCCGGAGCCTGCCGCTGTTGGAGGAGAAGGGCGACGTTGATTGCGACTACCCCAAGACCTACCGTGACCGCCATTTGAACCGCCATCCACGACAACGTCGTTCACCCCCATCGCCGACCCTGCTAGCTGGAGCCCAAGTGAGCCCGCCAGACCCCATCGCCGTGCTAGGTTTGATTCCTCGCCGAAGCAGTTCGTCGTCGACGATGACTCTTGGCTGTTAGATTAAAATTAGATCGTAGGGCTCAGATTCGCCGATACCATTTCGGGTTAATACAGTCGCTGGCGAGTGGACCCCCTCTGTCAGCAGCCCCCTGTGCTATGCTGTGCAGTTTGGGCCGGCCCATTTAGTTTCCCGCGCGCAGCCCAGTGATTCAAATTAGTATTTTCCAATTTAGTTAAAACTAGTTTCTGTCTAGAGATTCAAAAATCAATTTAGAGCGTTTCACTGAACCAAATTGCATGATTCCAATTTTGTTACAAAGATATTTAATTTGTCTATCCAAGCCAGTTGGATTTAAATCCATTGGAGTTATAGATCACCTATACCAAAATAACAATACAGAGACTTTTGCAACTTCAAACATTTTCAAAATTCAACCATAAATGCTTTTCAGATGATTCCAACTCTTAAAAATCACATTTGATAAGACTATCTGAATAGAATAAAAATATTTAGGTTTGCATATAGTGACTTTGGACTAGTACCAAAATAATGCTATATAGGCATTTCTAGTCACTTTAAATCTATTAAATAATAATCTTAAACTTTATTAAATATGATCAACACTTTAAATCACATTCCCATGTATTAGAATATGTGGTGATGACATGTGTCAACATGATCCCATATTTTAATTGGAGAATATTAAATCTTAATGAATTTCAATGAGTAGAAATTACTTTTCTAAATAAAATAAATAAAATTTAGTCTTTATTTCATGTGATGATGCTAGATCATCGAGTGTGAGCCTTAGTGTCCTAAATAGAAGTAGTTAAGTATTGTTTGGTGATTGTGTATCCCGTATTCCTTTTATAGATGATAGTACGGACCAAGGATACGAGGGTGAGGAGTACTACCGAGAAGAAGAAGAGAATTTCAACCACTTCACTACTCAAGGCAAGCCATCACTAATTGCAAGATAACCTAAGCAAGATGCATTAGACATGCTTTGGTTATACAATCTTCATTATACCAATCCCAAGTTTTACTTGCAAGCTTTATTCTTTTGACTTTACCAAAGTTCTTTACTTTTAGTTAATGCTTTGTGTGTATTGGAAACATAGTATAGATAGCATAAAGAGTATAAAACTAGGCCTACCTAGTTATACTTAGATATCATTCTATGGCATGAGATTGAAGATTGCAACCCTCATTAGTGAACACTCTTAACCTTAGTGGCTAGTGTTAAGCATAAAAGTTGATCACTTTAGATGGGAATACTTTGTGAAAATGATTATGAAAACCTTGGAATGATGTTTCATTCTATTGAGATGTTTTGACATGTTTTAGAAACACAAAGGTTTAATGATGAAAATGTTGAGGCATGAGCCTTAGCCCTTTACAAAAACTGATGGTTGGGTTCGGATGCGATACCATTCCAATTTTACTGTACAACCACAATACCTGAATTGGGTAGGGCTTAGCCGAAAGTTTACGTGCCTTAGTATGGGTTCCCTCGTGGAAGAGGTTTGAGCTGAGGCTACCTCTTGATAATTATCCACCTATGCAGTGCCCAGGATGGCAGATGGCCATGGCTGGGAGGCCAAGCTCATACGGGAGGTGCATATACTAGGGTGTGTAACTGAAAGGTTATGATTTATTATCCGCATACTAAGTATGATTGATTCAGGGTTATCCCTGACGGATGTATCGAATTTTGTGGTGAAAGTGTACCACCTCTACAGAGTGTCAAACTATTCGAATAGCCGTGTCCGCGGTCTTCGACAGTTGGAGTGGCCATATTGTTCCGTCGTCAGATGTTTTCAAAATGACTTGTGAATGGAACTATGATTTTGACTTGACCACAACAGGTTGTGAATATGAAAACAAGGTTCCCACTTAAGTGATTTAGAACATTAAATTAGTTTTATTTACTTCTAAACTCAGTTTAGATAAACCTGCCTTTTTGCAAATAACCTAGAGCTTAAGATTCCTACTAGAGCTTCATTACTTGTTAGTGATAGTTTGCGAGTACTTAAAGAGTACTCATGGCTTTGTCCCTGGCTATTCTCGTGGCCAGACTATGAGGAGGACTACCAAGATGATGGACAGCAGGAGGTCTACAACAACTAGGATCATCTCCCATCGTCAGCATTACCTGTGACCCTGAAGATGGAGCCCACTACTATGTTTATTATTCCGCTGCTTGTTTGTATTAAAACTGGATCATGAGATCCTTTATTTGTAAGACCTTATTATGGTTTGTAATGGATGATGTACTGTGATATCCAATCTATTATGTCTCACAAAAATGGTAATCCTGGGATTGCGAGGTATGGCATAACAGGCATCTGGGATTAAAAATCTGGGTGTTGACAGACACACAAACAAGGATTACAAAATTATATTCAAGTCCACTAATCCAAATGATAATCTTTGAGGAAAGTGGTGATGTCGGCCATAAACTATTTTGCTTGCCGTCATCTTGCCACATTGCCTCAATTCTAGCAATTCTCAAATAGACCATCCTATTTTCACAAAACGGGACAAGTATCCAATACTTATATAAACTGCAACGAGTTTTGCAAGAATTACATTTATAACTTTATATATCTAACATATACCCTTTTCATTCATGACCTCCATTGCAATCAAGCCCTTCTAAGAGTTCATAACTCTAATGCAAGATTGCTAAGTGTTTCTCCAAATTCTCTTTTTCATCCATCATGGAAGAAAACTCATCCAACGGCTCATACTTTATGTGCCCGATCTTGCAAAATACAAGATTGTAATCCAACTCTCCATCGAATGTAGAATGGCTTGTTGGATGATTATGGAGAACACACAAACATTTCAGAGTCATTGGATTATCTCCTAATGGTCATTGTATCAAGAAGAGAAGATCACCTTTTTACAAGGATATCCCTCGGGTGTGGGTATTACTCTATGAAGTTGGACCCTTTCGCTAAGTTCCATATCAGCAATAAAGTTCGCATGGTCGCAAAGGACCTCAATGGGATAGGCCATGATCTACTAAGATATTCGCAAACAGACATCTAGACTAAGTTCATAATATGAGTTCAATCCTAATTGAGCTCCCACTAAAATTGTCATCCCCTGGACGATTTTAGTGATCACATGATCCCAATCCTCTACACCTCCCCCGATCGTCATGGCCATCAGTGCAGCATCAAAGGTAGACATTCCCTAATGTCAATCACATCATCCATGTGACTCATGCTCAATCTTTCGATCTCTTGTGTTCTGAGGCCATGTCTACACATGCTAGGCTCGCCAAATCTAAGTTGTGTGTATTTTCTATGCAACATGGCTTACACCCACTATGCGAATGTAGATATTTCTAGTCCCCGATCATCACAGACGGCTTCATAACGGCAAACTTTCTTGGTGGTGCACACACAAGGGGAACACTATCATTGGAATTATATAGGGATTATCTTATATGCTACCGTTGAGTAGCTAATACTAGCATATAATAAGATATAAAGCAAGTATCAACATCACATGTGTATTGTGATATGATATGGTCCTTCTTGCGCCTTGATCTCCATCGAGCGCTCTGGCATGATCTCCATCTTGCCCTGGGTTTGACGCCAAGTCCACAACTCCACTACCCGGTCGTCCATCGGAACGATGACTATTACTATACTACTTAGTAACAAAAAGAAAACTACTTTACCTTTGTAACGACCAATGCCATATCATAACACAAGCCCTCCTGCAAAATAAAGTTAGACGCCTCTACTTTATCCTTTGCAAGTTTTACGTGGTTGTTAGGGCTTTCGCAATAGAACCATTTCTAAACTACGAACTTTCCAACCACAACATGGATCCAACAGTTGTCTCTACTACACCCCTTCGGGGCCCTCCGTTGTACATACTATCAACTATTGAATGAGAGATAGACACCCGCTAGCCACTTATACGGAACGAGCCATATGTCGAGCGTGGAACCAGTCTCGCGTACAAACACGCGTAAGGTCAGTTCGGTCGCTTTATCAAACAATACCGCGATATAAACAAGTACACGTTAGAGGGTAACAACTAAGGGATCAATGCACGCACAATACTTATGTGTACTGGCCATAAAACACTCCTACGCATAGATCGGCTCTGATACCACTAAAGGGTTCCACAGCAGAAAACAAAACATTTCCTATGTTGGAACCTCTAATGCCCAGACCTATCTATGTAGTAATGCAGTGACAAACGGAATGTATAGAATACATACCTTGTAGACCGTACGCGGTTAACGTTCCGAGGGGAATGTGGTTGATGTAGTCGTACTCGTAACCGACCTCAAGGTTGCGAAGCTCCTTGCAAGTCACCCCTTGCTCCTTCTTATCGTGCAACAGCTCCGGCTCACGACATCCAAGGTGCCTCAAGTGAGTCCCCTCGTGTTTTCGTACACATACGGTGTACGGCGACAACCTCCGCTCTTTGATCCCTGCCGGGAGTGCGGAAGTAGATATCCTGCTTGGAATCCCTGTAGCACAACGACGTGCTGCATGTGCGTCGTATCTTGCGCAAACAATCCTTTCTGGGACCATACCAACGTGTGGAGATAACTATGTAGAGAGAGAGGGAGGAATTCTCTAAGGAAAATGCCTTAGAGAACATCTCAAATTGTGTGTCTATTCCCACCCATGGGCACCCATTTATATAGGGGAGGGGGTGTGCCCTCTCCTTTGGGTTTCCATGTGGGACTAAACAGGGGAGAGAGGAGGGAGGCGCCATGGCCTCATGGGCCAGCCGGCCAGGGGTGGGCCCTACCCTGTGCAAGCCCTAGGCTGACCGAGTGGGCCCCCTTGAGCGGCTAGGCCTTGGCCCTTTGGCCCTTGGGCCTTCCCTCCTTCGGTTTTCCCTCATGTACCCTTTTTCCCTAGGAAGTTTGGCCCACTAGTGGAATACCCCTTCAAATTAGATTTTAATATTATATTTAATATTATTACATTAATTAATATGTAAATACATATTATAAAATCCTACTTGACCCGAAACACATTTCGGTTCCCTTTCGATTTCCTCCGAACAACTTCGGATCTTTCCCAAAACGATTCCAGTTCTCTCACGAAACTTTTTCGATTTCCTTTTATCTTTTATATGGTGATTCCAACTTACAGAGGATCTCTAGTTCATTATACCCTAAGTGTATTTCTCCACGGGTCGGGAATGGCACAGACATGATCTCCATCAATGATCATAGCGGGACCGGGACGCCCATAATGACCCATGTGCATTCCACAATGATAATGTTGTTTGAACCGTAAACAGTCGTTTCCCATTCCCTTTGCCACTTGATACGTAGTTCACCCGAGATTTGATCTACGGTTTCTCCATACCTTCGTTTGATCTCGTTACCGATGAACTTGTTTTCTCGTTTTGTGTCGTTGCATTCCGTGACCCAGTCACACACTTGCAAGCTTCGTTAATGCAACGTCACCGAGATGGCCACTTATACGTCGTAACGTATCTATCATTTTGATGCTCCATGCTTGTTTTGTATCAACTTTCTTATGTTTTGTTTACACTCTGAGGTATTTTTATACATTTTCTGAACTAACCTATTAACAAGATGCCACCGTGCCAATTGCCTGTTTTCTTTGTTTTTTGTTTTCAGAAAAGCTAGTAAGGAAATATTCTCGGAATTGGACAGGAAAAAAGCCAAAATCAATACTTTACCAGAAGGAACACGGAGTCCAAAGGGCAGCCGAAGTGGGGCCACGAGGTGGCCACACCATAGGGTGGCACATCCCCCTGGGCGCGCCAGGCCCTGGTGTGGGCCCCTCGGGCGACCACCGACCTCGCCTCTTCTCCAATAAAAGTACCCCGATGCAGAAACCTAGGTACCATATCAAAAATTCATGAAAGAGTCTGTAGCCGTTGCCATCTCCATCCCTAGATCGGGGGGGGGTCGAGCTCTTCCCGGCACCCTGCCAGAGGGGAGAGATCATCCCAGAGGCCTTCTTCTGAAGGAATATGCCCGAGAGGCAATAATAAAGTGGTTATTATCTTATTCCTTGTTTATGATAAATGTTTATTTTGCATGCTATAGTTGTATTAATTTGGAAACGTTAATACATGTGTGTTTAATAAACAAAAGGAAAGTTCCTAGTTATGCCTCTCTTATAAACTAGCTCGTTGATTAACAAGATGATCAGGGTTTCCTGATCATGGACATTGGATGTTGTTAATAACAAGGTCACAACATTAGTGGAATGATTTGATGAACATTCATCCGAACTATAGCATTACGATAAAAGTAATTGTGTTTATATGCTATAACATCATACGAAGTAATCCTAGTCCTTAGACCATGAGATCATGTCAATCACTAACACTGGAATAGTATCTTGATAACATCAACGTCACACACCCGTGAAAGGGTGATTATAAAGGTGGGTTCAGTGCTACGAAAGTGTTATGTAGAGGCTCATGGATCAAGAGTGGGATTCGTCCATCTCGATGAAAGATAGAGATACTCTAGGCCCTCTTGGTGATATCACATTGGTTACCTTGCAAGCAAGTGATGACATCACTAGAATGTTATATCACGGGAATGAGAAAAGAGTACATGTCGGTAACAAGATCAAACTAGGTATGGAGATACTGATTATCGAATCTCGCACATGTAATATATCTCGAGACAAAGGGACTTAGTTACTAGCGGTAAAGGTTCTCACGATCATAGAAATCATCGTTGAATGTGTAGAGTCGGTATGGATATCCAGGTCCCGCTTCTGATTATTGATCTGAGAGGGGTCTCGATCATGTCTGCATTATTCGCAAACCGTAGGGTGACACACTTAAGGGATACCGACACCATTTGAGCAAATATGTTTCAGATAAAGATTTAAGAAAGCACTGGAATTATTTCAATATATACCGAAACTGTTTCGGGTGAAATTGCTGAAATTGGTTCTGCATGTAATATTGAAATGTTGCAGGGAGTTTTATGTGAATTTTTGTTAATTAAAGTAATTAACAAAATTCTGAATAAAATTAATAAAAGAGTCTTATTGAATGAGAGAGCATTAAATTTGGAGAATTTAATGCATTGAAAGTGGGGGCAAATTTATGTGGAGGGAGTTACCACCACATGAATGAGGAGGTGAAGGGTCACCCCTTGGGCACCGGCCATGGGGAGGGGCACCCCCTCCTCCTATAAAAGGACCCCCTCACACCCCTTCTTACTCACACCTCCTCGTGAAGGATCTCTCTCCCCCTCTAATATTTTCCCCCATGGTCTCGGATTAGCGAGATACATGTCCTGGTGGCTTTATCTGGAAAGGACTTGCTGCTTCCGCTGCTTTGCTGGAGCAAGGGACGGAGGTTGTCAGGGTACCAGACGTGTGTGCGATCATGGATGCACCACTGCTTTGCAGTGCTGTACTTGGTGGTGCTGGACTTGCTGGAGCTGGATCTGATGGATGTGCTGGAGCTAGACCTGCTGGACTTCATCACAATCTTGAGATCAGCAAGTGTACGACTACATCATCCAAGAGTTCCATCTCGTTAACAAAGCTTTGTTGTCTTCGAGGGTATGTTCTCTATGGATGTATATCCTCCCGCTGCTTGTATCTAATAGATAATTCTTGGCGTATAGTAGTTCCCATCGTAGGGAATTTTTGTTTTTTTATGTGGCGAACCCTTCAGTGGTTTAGAGCCTGATCTATGTGTAGGTGTTTTGCATGGGTAGAACACATAAGAGTATGTGGCGGTGATGACCATGTTACTGCTTCTTATATGTACTTTGGATATTGGTGGTATAGTGGGATGAAGCTGGCCCGTACCACCTTACATGTCATCGCAGATGAAACCGATTCCATGACTGACATGCAACTAGTTTTGCATAATTGGCTGGCGTGTGTTTGTCTCTCCTACTATAGTCAATATCTGATTTACAACGAGTTGCTAATAATTTGGTTATCATCATTGTGGTTCCACATTCGTAGGTAAGAACGGTTCTATCTTCGAAAGCCCTAAGCCACGTAAAAACTTGCAATTGATAAATTAGAGGCGTCTAGTTTAGATCATTGCTGGGCTAGTGTCATGATATGTAAATGTT
>CAJUXJ010002572.1:0-24826 GCA_910589775.1 Avena eriantha
CATCCGTCTATAATTGGTTAGGCGGATGGTTAGCGGAGTATCTATAGACCTTGTTAGCTATCATCTTTTGCTGCAATTGCGTCACCCCCAGGTTGTGTCCCCTTTAGAGGCATAAAGACTTGCTGAGTACCCCTAGGGTCTCACACGATAAATTGTTTGATTCAGATGAACAGGTGTACCCGCAGATGGATACTGGGTGGAGGAGATGGATGATCTTGGCAACGATCACTCGGTGTAGAGATTCCGGGAATAGGGATCCGTGAGATCTGTGGGCGGGATGTGTTTATTTATGTGGCATCTTATGCCGATTTGCTTCTTATCCGTACTCGGATCTTGTTTTCCGCTTCCGCCCGATACTCTGAGTGTTTGATGTATGAGGAGCTATCCGAAAATATTATCCTCTATCTAGGATATTTGAATCTTGTCGTATGGAGTTGCAATATTTTCTATTTCTTTTTAGATGGAATGGGCTCTGAGGACTTTTGTATGTGGCTTGCATACATACTCACTTGTGTATGTAGTTGATCCCTTCGCCTGCCGATTACGCCGCTCGTTCTTGTCCCGATGCTCTGAAAGTGGTTAGGACGGCCGAAAGGTCTACCGTGAGTGGCCCCGGGCCCCACCGTACTATTTTAACCACTTTCGCTCATCCAGGCATGTAACTAAGAGCGTAATTCACCGAGGGTAGTTACAATTGGTATCAGAGCCATCCCGCCCTTCAGGGTCTCAGCCAAATGGTCGTTTTCAGTCTAGCAAATATTTTTGGTAGCTATGTATATTAGGGAAAAACAAACGTGAGAGTAGGACTACTTCCATTTTTCTTCTTACCCTCCCACCCACCCTTTTTCTGGTAAGGAAGTGTAACGTTTTCAATCCTCTTCTAAAATTCAAACTAGGATTCATGTGTTCTGGGTTCCGTAGTACCATAGGTTGTGTGTGTGTGTGTGTGAATTCTTTGTCTATCTGTTGCATCCAAATGTTATCTCTATCTACCTTTTGGTTATCAACTGTTGGTACATTCCATACCGACAGGCCTTTGTATACCGGTGCGATCTGTCTTAATCTTTGTTATCCGACGTTATCTTGTTTGGGGTGTTCGTTTCCGTAGTTACTAATCTTTAGGTTCATCTTAAGAAGAAGGTGTTGGGATATGTGTTTTACTGATTCATGTGCGGAGTAATAATTTGAGTGTGGGATGGAGTCGCGACCATACCACTACTTTTATCATTCGCTCTTGTATATTGAATTAGTAGAGTTACTAATCTTGATTCGTTAAGTGGTTTTGCGCATATAGTGGTATTTTAATGCCGAAATTTGCGGAAATTTTTTCTTTGGTTAGCTTGTGTACCACACTCCTTGTTCTGTCGTGTGCGCTATGCTTAATATCTTCTAGGTGCCTTGAACTTTGTTGATATTTTAATATCATCTTAGTGAATTGTATCCGTTAATCTTGGTTAATTCCATTTTGGTACTATTTTGGATTATTATTATTCTCCATTATAGTACTGACTTTTGTTGTATATCAATCACAGCATGGCACCACCACACCATTATGAGGAGGACATACCACCTGAACTGGGGGCTGCTTTGGCAAGTATTGCAAATGCCTTGGGCACTATGCAGTAGAACCAGCAGCGCTTCGAAGAAAGCGTGAGGAGGAATGAGTTTGTTCCGCTACCTCCACCTCCCAAGCGAGGAGACATCAAGAGTTTTCTGAAGTTCAACCCACGCCAATTTGAGGTGTTTGATCAGCCACTTGATGCGGATGATTGGCTACGTGAAATATCAAGGTTGCTGATGACGCGGATGTTCCTAAGCAAGAATGGGTCAAATGTGCTACTCACCTTCTGAAGGGAGATGCAGCTCTGTGGTGGGAAAATTACCTCAAGGCAGACCTCTCTGGTTTTCAGCCTACTTGGGAGCAATTCACTGCGGCGTTCAAAGAGCAATATCTGTCAGAAATTGTCATGGAAAGGATGAGGAAGTTTTCTTAACCTCAAGCAGGGCAATGACAATGTCAATACCTATATCAGAAACGTCATGAACCTTTCTCGGTATGGTGGTGATGAGATCTCTGATGACAAGAAGAAGCAAAAGAGGTTTAGGCAAGGGCTCAATGCTTCAATTAAATATGCAATCACTCATGCAAGGCCGGGGTCTTTTCTGGAACTCCAACATACAGCTCTGTAGGAAGAAGCAAGTAGGCAAGTGTTTGAGGAGTCAAAGAAACACAGCCGCGATGCAGCAAGCTCTTCAGCTATGACAGCTCCTTCTAAGCATCGTGTCTGGGTTCCTAAGACCCCACCGTCGCTACCGGCTCCACCAAGACCGTCAAGCTACGCGGCAAGGCCACCAAACTCCTTCACCGCGGCTCCTAGGGGCTACAACCACAACTACCCTGGAGCGCCTAGCGGAGTCCCTAGCTATGTTGCTCAACGTCCACCTGGTGCTTGCTACACTTGTGGAAACACTGGGCATCAGCACTGGAATTGTCCAGGGAACAACAAAGCTCTTCCACCACCACCTCCAAGACCTGCGGCAAGCTCTTCTATGGTTCGTGCACCTCCACCTCGGGCTCTCAACATCAACACCAAGCCTGGGTCTACGGTTGCTCGTGCCAATTGTGTCAACGCCGCTTAAGCTGAGCATGCACCTGGAGCTGTGATGGGTATGCTTCCTGTTAACTCAGTCCCTGCATGAGTTTTGTTTGATTCTGGTGCTTCGCATTCTTTTGTTTCTCACAAGTTTGCACATGAACATGATCTGGCTATGGTTCCTTTATTACATCGTCTTGTGGTACAATCTCCTGGGTCAAACATGAGGGCTGCTCATATCAGCCATGGCAATCAAATTGAGATTGGTGGCTCTTCGTTTCCGGCTTCCTTAATTATTCTGGGCAACTATGACATTGATGTTATCTTGGGCATGGATTGGTTAACAGCAAATGCCGCTGTGATTGATTGTGCTGAACATTCGGTTTCTCTGAAAATTCCTGAAGGCCATATAGTCTATTCTCCAAGTCTGACTCCTGCAATTCAGCTTTTCTCTTTGGCGGCTCTGAATGATGATGCTATGGAAGCTATTCAGAGTGTTCCGGTAGTCTGTGAGTTCCTAGATGTTTTTCCTGAAGAGTTGCCAGGTATGCCTCCGGATCGTGAGGTTGAGTTTGTGATTGAACTTGAACCTGGTACCCGCTCCTATCTCCAAGCGGCCTTATAAAATGGGTCCTGCTGAATTGGCTGAACTCAAGCGCCAACTTGATGAACAAGAGAAGTTGGGTTTTATTCAGCACAGTACTTCTTCTTGGGGTAGCCCAACCATCTTTGTGAAGAAGCGAGACAAGACTGATAGACTTTATGTTGACTATCGGGCTCTCAATGCTAAAACCATCAAGAATAAATATCCCCTTTCGCGGATTAATGATCTCTTCGATCAGCTAGCTGGAGCTGTGGTATTCTCTAAGCTTGATTTGAGAAGTGGATATCATCAAATCAAGATCCGCAAGGAAGATGTTCCTAAAACAGCTTTCACCACCCGCTATGGTCTGTATGAGTACACGGTCATGCCTTTCGGTCTCACCAATGCACCTGCCACCTTCTCAAGGCTTATGAACTCGGTTTTCATGGAGTATCTTGATAAGTTCGTTGTGGTCTATCTGGATGACATTCTAGTCTATTCTAAGTCAAAGGAAGAACATGAAGAACACCTTCGGTGTGTCCTAAACAAGCTTCGTGAGAACCGTCTGTATGCAAAGTTCTCCAAGTGTGAGTTTTAGCTGCCTCAAGTCACCTACCTTGGTCACGTCATCTCTGCCAAGGGCATTGTCGTCAACCCAGAAACTATTAAGACAATTGTTGATTGGCTACCACCCATAAATGTCAAAGAAGTCTGGAGTTTCCTTGGTTTGGCTAGTTACTGCCATCGCTTCATTCAAAACTTCTCAAAGATTGCGAAGCCTCTTACCGATCTCCTCAAGAAAGGCAAGAAATACCTTTGGACTCCTGCATGTCAAGCAAGCTTTGAAACACTCAAAGAGAAGCTCACTTCCACACCAGTCTTGATTTCTCCAGATACATCAAAGCCTTTCCAGATATTCTGTGATCCCTCCTTGCAAGGATTGGGTGCGGTCCTTATGCAAGAAAAACAAGTTGTTGCTTATGCCTCTCGACAGTTGAAGACGCATGAGATCAACTATCCAACACATGACCTCGAACTCGCAGCAGTTGTCTTTGCTTTGAAAGTATGGAGGCATTACTTGCTTGGCAACCGTTGTGAGATCTTTTCTGATCACAAGAGTCTGAAGTATATCTTCACACAGCCTGATCTCAACCTTCGTCAGAGGAGGTGGATTGAAGCAATCAATGATTTCCATTTGACCATCAACTACACTCCGGGCAAAGCTAATGTCATGGCCGATGCTCTCAGCCGAAAAGCTTATGTCAACAACCTCATGGTGGAAGAACAACAGCCTCTCTTGTGCGAGGAATTCCGCAAGCTCAACCTTGAAATTGTGGATCAAGGGTATCTTCTGAACCTTCTAGCAACACCTCTCTTGGAAGAAAAGGTTCGCTCCATTCAACTTGGTGATCCTTACACTAAAAAGATCATCTCCAACATTCAGCTTCCGAAGTATGAGTCTTTCCACGTTGACAACCAATGCACTCTTTTCTTTGAACACCGGATGTTTGTTCCGAACTACTTGGGTTTAAGAGAGCAAGTTCTCAAGGAGGCGCATGATTCTGTTCTTTCTATCCCCCTGGCAGCACTAAGATGTACATGGACTTGAAAACACAATATTGGTGGCCTGGGTTGAAACGATATTGTGCCAAGTATGTCTCGGAGTGTGATGTCTGCCGCAGAGTTAAAGCTGTCCATCAGAAACCTTCCGGTCTTCTACAGCCATTGAAGCCTCCGGAATGGAAATGGGAGAAAGTAGACATGGACTTCATTACTGGTTTTCCAAGGTTGCAGAAGGGCAACAATGCAATCTTTGTTGTCATCGACAGGCTTTCTAAAGTAGCTCACTTCTTTCCCGTCAAGGAAACAATTTCTGTAATTCAGTTGGCTAAGCTCTATATTAACAGAATTGTCTCTTTGTATGGGGTTCCTCTTGAGATCAGCTCAGACCGTGGAAGCATCTTCACTTCCAAGTTCTGGGGAAGTTTCCAAAATGCTTTGGGAACAAAATTGAACTTCAGCACAGCTTACCACCCTCAGTCGGAAGGACAAGTTGAAAGGATCAATCAGATTCTGGAAGATATGCTCCATGCTTGCGTTATCTCTTTCTGCATGAAGTGGGAAGAATGCCTTATGCTGAATTCTCTTACAACAACAGCTTCCAGAAAAGTCTAAAGATGGAACCATTTGAGGCTCTCTATGGTCGCAAATGCAGAAATCCGATTGGTTGGTCGGGCGCAGGTGAAAGAATATTGTTTGGCCCTGACATTGTAACTCAAGCGGAGGAGAAGGTTCACATCATTCTTGAAAATCTGAAGATTTCTCAAAGTCGCCAGAAGAGCAATTATGACAAAAAGCACACGGACATGGAGTATGTCCCGGGTGATCTCGTTTACCTTCGTGTCACTCCCATGAGAGGCACGCACCGTTTTGGTATCAAAGAAAAGCTGGCTCCTAGATACATTGGTCCTTTCAAAATTCATGGAAGAAGAGGAGAAGTTGCTTATGCTCTTGAGCTCCCTGAAAAACTCAAGGTCCATGATGTTTTCCATATCTCTCAACTCAAGAAGTGCTTCAAGGATCCCGGCAGGACCGTGGACCATGAACTCATCAATCTCCAAGAAGATCTGTCTTATTAAGAACACCCCATAAAAATCCTTGAAGTCGCAGAAAGAAGGACTCGCAACAAGTCCATCAAGTTCTGCAGGGTGCAGTGGTCGCACCATTCCATAGATGAAGCCACTTGGGAAAGCGAGGATGAGCTCCGTGCCAAGTATCCTACCCTCTTCGAGTCTTTTTCTTCTTCCTAGAATCTCGGGGTGAGATTCCTGTTTAGTGGGGGAGAGTTGTAGCATCCCATCTGTCTAACATCTGTAATGCTACATGGTCTAATAATAAAATGCTATATTCCTACATAGAATTGTTGCATCATAATTATATCATCCTCATGTCATCATGCCACATTGCATTTGAGCATCATATAAAACCCTTTTTTCATTTGGTTCTTATCTCATATGCATTATTAATTGTAGTTGCCTCTTGATATATTGTATTTGGATCTTGATGAATTGCTAAATGCCAAGTGGATAGGGGGCATCTCTTTTATCAGATTCCACCATCCACTTCCACTGCCAACACTTGTTTCCTTCTTCACCTCCACCTTGCTAATCAAACATGAGCATTCTGTATTTTATTTTCTTTTGTAATTTAACTCTAGCTCATGACAATTAGCATGGTTCTTTTCTTTTGTCTACATGCTTCCATACTTTGATACATGTTATTCTCACGACATTCCTGTGGAAATCTTCTGGGTCACCGGTTCATGTTATGTGGTAGTAGAAACCATAGTTATGTTCCAATTCATGGCTCTGTTTAATGGTGAGGTTATTTGACTTGATGGGGTCATGTATTTCAAAGTGGAACATACACACTATATAGACCTTGCAATTGAAATGCTCTCATGATTAAACGAAACCTGTTTTGGAAGGCTTGGCTTCCTTTCGAAGCATGAGTCAAATGGATGATGTTGGGATATCCCTGACTTGAGGCTAGTGTTATCACAAACTGGACCAAGTTTTGCTCAGGCAAATCCATAAAACTCTCTTCCTTTCTCTGGTGTTTTCTTTTAAATCGCAGTGTAGGGAATCATATGCCCTATCTCGTGGTGCTTTTTCGATTCGAGTGTTGGTCTTATTTCAAACCTGGGTAGAACCTGTCCCTAGGCCAGAATAGCAGCAATAGTTGTTTTTCTTATCTACCAGCTAGCAGGCAGCAGTTGTGTTTTTTTTGGGGCAGCAGCAATCGCTGGCAGCAGGCCAGCCAACAGTGCAGCAGGCCAGCTCAACCTTTTTTTTCTTGTTCTCCCTCTGTAGCCCACCTGGCCTTACCTGACCGCTGGACCGACCGTCCCTGCCTTCTTCCTGTACGACGTCATCAGAGCGGAGCCACGTCGACCATCTGGGAAGGGGACGACGATCCCCATGCTTCCCCTCTCCTTTATAAGCTTGGTGTGTTCGTTCCTGAGCCCTAGCCGCCGCCCAGCACCGACGGTCTACTCTCCCCTCCGTTCCTGAGCCATCTGAGGGAGAAGACCAGGGCGCCATTCTCCCCACCTTCCTTGCCGTAGAGGACAGCCCCGTCGCCGGCCAAGAGCTTCCAGGTTGACCCCCAGAATCGATCCAGCTGAGCCTACTGGTCGCTATCCCCTCGTCAGCCTACGAACCGCGTAAGCAAAGCCGCCCCAGCCATGGCCTGAAACTCGTCTCCCTACAGGTTCGATTCTGCATCCGGTTCGAGGTGGGCGACTGTGGCTCCGCGCCGGGAATCAAAACTCTCGCTGGCCCTCAGGAATCAGTCGATCAACTCAACCTAGTGGTAAGGAACCGATCCTCCTTCCGGGAGGTCTGCAGTTCGAACCCCACCGGCGCTGGGTAATCCCTTTTTTGTGGTTTGGGTTCCTTTGGCTCTGAACCCTGCTACAGCCGCGCTGCTGTTTTCAGTTTGGATGATAACCAATGCCGGCCTTGTTAGTCTTAAACCAACCGCGCTACCTCTTGCTCAATCGCTAAGAGTAGCACATCGGCAGCGACCCCGTTGTCCCAGCCGTGAGGTCCAAGGATCAAACCCCCTAGTGGCAGACTTTTACTCTATTTGTTTTCGCCGCCGGGTTCCTATGCCTCAAGCAGCTTTGCAGTATTCAGTTCGGCTGGCCTGTTGCCTAAGCGCCTGTTTTTTTTCCTGTTCTCAGTTTGGCGAGGGGCGACCTGCAGAGTTGTGCAGTGCAGGCCAGTAGAATTCCACTCCTTTTGTTTAGGTCAGATACCGCTTGGAACATGCTTTAAAAACAACCTGCAATGATTTTGAGAAAAGCACAGATACCAAAGTGGTTCAATTTTGAATTCCCTACATGAATATACCCTTTGTTTATTTCGATGCATGTTGGAAAAATATTCTTTCTTCTATGCCTTCTACTAAATGCTCTAATCATTATTAAATCATATCTTTTTATCACAATTTTGCAAATTCTTCAAACGATATATGTTTCTTGACCAGAAAAATATGAGGATTTCAAATATGCCATCCAAAATAATGTTTGACTAATTTAAATTTTCGAGATGATTAAATTTGCAATAAAAATCCATTTTCGTAATTAATCAACAACTTTAGTTTTATAACTCCAAATTTAATAAATAATATGTCTAAAATGATCAGCTCGACGAGCCCGTTCTGTTTACGCATTCCATGTTCTGATTTGAAGCATGCATCATATAAATATTAAGTAGACAGCAAGTTATATGAGAGCAAAACCGGACTAAAAACTTAATAAAACGCTTTAATCTTGCACCCCACACCTCACCCATGCCATGCTAAGATATACCAGGTAAATTGTGCATCATTTATCATAGCATGATTGTTTGCTTGTCACATTTATTCATATGCTTGTGCACTTTATTTATACTATCCCTTGTGTGTTTGGTTCTTCTCGAATAGACGCCGAGCAGGGGAATTATCAGGAATCACAGGAGTTCTACCTAGATCCATCTCTCGCGACAACTGAGCTACCAGGCAAGCACTACCACATGCTTGCATACATATAGTACCTATTGCCTCTATCTTATTTTTGCATCATTGAGTCGCGATTGCATTAAATTGAATCCCAAGTACTACATAGCCTTTACTTTTAAACCACACCGAAGCTTGTTCTTCCATCCCATGAGCCATTACTACAGGAGTTGTTTGAGCCATGCGAGTCGTAGAAAAGCATGTGTAGGGTATGTGAGTGTCTGATGGATAACGAGGTACCTAAACAACTTAACCTGAGTAGTAATGGGATAACTAATGAAAGAGGCACCAGTGGGCAATATCTGCTATTTGGTTTTTCATGCTCACTTGTGTCCCGTAGGACCCCGAGTACTTTATTCCTATTCCTTGACTATTCGCACTATCCACATCCGGGAGGCCTTATGGACCCCCCCGAGCCAGAGCTTGATTCATTACTATTTCTTGGGGCCACAATTAGTTTGGGGTTTTATCCCTATCATGTACTTATGCCATGTTTACTGTTTATTTACGATTGTGCGAGGAGAACGTGTACTGTTTTGGATCGTGACACGTTTTCGCTGTATCGATAATCCCAATCACACTTTCGGGTTCTCAGTCGTTTACCGCCGTCCACACAAACCTTGAGTCCGTCTCGGAGTCAGCTAGCTTCGTTGCGGGTAACTTAATGGGGTGGCCCCCTGAAATATTTCTGAATCCTATGATTGCTTTGTCGTGAATGCCTCGTTGGGTTTTGAGTTGGTTTTTCCAAGGTTGATCGAGTGTGTGTTGCTATTTGTGCACCCCTGCAGGGTAAATCTTTCTGAAAGCCGTGTCCGCGGTTATGGACGACTTGGAGCACAGTTTCTCGATCATAGACAAGTCTAACTAAAGTACCGCTTTTAAATTGACTAAGTACCTGACTAGTAAATAGTGCAATGCTCATGGAATGTTTAATAAAACTGCCAACGGATGGGGGTTGTTCGTCCGCTTCCTCGTTGGTAAGCGAGGAGGAGGATGGATCTATTAATTATACTGTTATAACTGTTGTTCTTAATTCACGAACATCCGTCTATCATTGGTTAGGCGGATGGTTAGCGAGTATCTATAGACTTGTTAGCTATTATCTTTTGCTGCAATTGCGTCACCCCAGGTTGTGTCCCCTTTAGAGGCATAAAGACTTACAGAGTACCCCTAGGGTCTCACACGATAAATTGTTTGATTCAGATGAACAGGTGTACCCGCAAGATGGATACAGGGTGGAGGAGACGGGTGATGTTGGCAACGATCACTCGGTGTAGAGATTCCGGGAACAGGGATCCGTGAGATCTATGGGCGGGATGTGTTTATTTATGTGGCATCTTATGCCGATTTGCTTCTTATCCGTACTCGGATCTTGTTTTCCGCTTCCGCCTGATACTATGATGTTTGATGTATGAGGAGCTATCCGAAAATATTATCTCTATCTAGGATATTTGAATCTTGCCGTATGGCGTTGCAATATTTTCTATTTCTTTTAGATGGAATGGCTCTGAGGACTGTTGTATGTGGCTTGAATACATACTCACTTGTGTATGTAGTTGATCCCTTCGCCTGCCGATTACGCCGCGCGTTCTTGTCCCGATGCTCTGAAAGTGGTTAGGACGACCGAAAGGTCTACCGTTAGTGGCCCCGGGCCCCACCGTACTATTTTAACCACTTTCGCTCATCCAGGCATGTAACTAAGAGCGTAATTCACCGAGGTAGTTACAAAAGAACACACGTGCAATGACACTGGTGGATCCATGTGTGGTCTCTAAAGAGAACACAAATGACTCAGGTTGTTGTTAGTAAAAAGAGCAGACATGCAATGACACTGGTGGGTCCATAGGTGGATTGTGAAAAGAACACACATGCAATGACACTGGTTGATCCATATGTGGTATGTGAAAAGAACACACATGCAATGTCTCTGGTTGTTGTTAGTAAAAAGAACACACATGCAATGACACTGGTGGATCCATAGGTGGATTGTGAAAAGAGCACACATGCAATGACACTGGTGGATCCATATGTGGTATGTGAAAGAAGACACATGCAATGACTCCAGTTGTTGTTAGTAAAAAGAACACACATGTAATAACACAAGTCTTTATTAACATGCTAGTCCCTGTGATTAACATGCTTGTCCCTGGATCATTAGCTAGCACTCACAGTCGATGATATATCATGTAAAACACAAGTCTTTATTACATGAATCGAATAATCCAGAGTTTACATTATTACAATAGAAGCAAAAAAATATACAACTTGGAGTCCCATCAATGCCACAGGCAGGTTGAGTGAAGACTCGTGATCCTAGCACACCTTTCAACGATCTCCAAATTCTGCACATAAAACGTGCAGCCAAACGAGTTGGTCAATACTTTGAATGTATTGGAAAATTACACCAAGGAAAGAACAAGACTAACTCTACATGCAAGGCTAGAGTAGGCTTTGGGGTTCATTTGCGTAAAACCAATTTTATCAATGTAATAAGAAAAGAGGAAGAAAGTTTTCCCTACTTTGTAAACTTTGATAAATAGTATAGGGTCAAATGGAACACGAGGATATTACTCACCAAGTGCCCAATCAACCTAACACTTGGATATTACACACCAGGTGACACTTGGATATTACGCACCAAGTTACTTGGATATGACACACCAAGTTCCCAAATTCCCACCTATTAGCGATATTACGCACGCCATAGGGTTTGAAAAACTTTTGTTTGAAAAGAGAGAGGAAGATCTTTCAGAGGCTCCATCCTTCAGATGCTCAAAATGTTCTTTTCCGTGAACTCGGCTGATCGATCAGATTGCAATACTCTCGAGAGGTTGTGCACTTTCCCCACAATCCACGATCAAGTCCTTTTACAGACAAGACCATGGCGAAGCCTTCCCTTAGTAGCCCCTCTACCAGCTGGATCCAACCGTGCCAAGAACCTCCAAATGTTGGTACCCCGGTGAGGTTTCCCAGTAAGTACTAAGCCAAGACAGAGCCCATATGTATTGTGGTTGCACGGGAAGCTTCTGAATTCTGAAACATGGCAGACTTCTTTGATTCCTGGGCGGCCGTCCTCCACCAAAATCTCACTCGTTGTCCCGACAACCATTCCGCATAGAAGAAAACTTAGTTTTATTTTGAAGGGGTTTTGGAGAAGAAAAGTTCGCTCGAGAGAGCTACCATACTTAGAAAATTCTTGAGTCTTTCGAACCCTGCCAACGGTATTTGATATATATATATAGCATAGCAAGCAATACTTAGCAAAAACAGGGGAACCTATTAGGACGGAAAATCCTAAGTATAAAGCTACTCATGGCACACTACAAAACCGCACTTGCAAAAATAGTAATAAGAAAGCTACTAAAAACCTACACATGCATACTATAAGATTTGAAGAGTAAAACATGCATAGTCAAAAACTGTGACATAACATGAACAAGTGGTGTAACTTGCCTTATGTTTGTGTTATGGGTGATGATTGAATTCTTCTGCAACAATCGCACTCTCCGAACAATCTAACGGGAGGACAAAACAATTCCAATCAACACAATTACAAACATAAAAACCACAACAATGATGAACACAAGCATGCATGATGATTTAATATTAGTTCTTTGAATGGTATTAGATCATATGATGCATGTAGGAGATCATTTAATGCAATAGGGTATTTGTTATTAAATCTTGATGACTAAAAAAAGGCTTTAGTAGCTCTGTTGCAACTTTTGTCCTAATTGTCTAATTAAATTTGGTTATTAGTTTTAATGGATAGAGGACATTAATACGGACCAGGAGGAATTTGATTCATCTTAATTGGAGTTATAGATCTTTTTCTCGGATTTATTTAGTGTTTAATGGAGTTTAATAAATCTGAACAGATCATACTGACAACGGACAAAAATAAGTACAGATCTGAAAACTACGCAAGATTATGAACTCAGGGACATATTACTCATATTTTTCGGATATGTAGATTATTTACTATGAATTTAATGATTTAAAAGGCCAATAATACTAATTAATTATTCGCCAGTAATCTATACAGTAAACTTGTAATTTTATTCCAGAATCATGTTCTATACAATTTTGTGAATCCAGGGGTATATTATTTGCGATGTTTGGACATAGTATGAATTTTCTATGGATTTTACAAGTTAGATCTATAATCTACAATTTTAAATTCGAACGGAATATTCCAGAGAATATTCCGCTGACTGGACAGGTTGACCGTGCAGGCTGACTGAGACTAGATGCTGACCTGACGACGACGTGGCGGTGACGAGGCAACTGATCGGGACGATTGAATCTCGACCGTCGGGATGAGATCCGGTGGCTAGAAGAGAAGTTGGCTCAAAATAGACCCGATTTTGCCTAACAAAGGACTAGAAGTAGATCTGTGTTAGAGAGATAAATCCGTAGGTCAAATCGAAAAACTTTGAACATGAAAGTTGTGGAGGATGATTAGATCTACCATTTCACCAAAGGAATTTGGATTTCAAGAAACGAGCGCGAGTAGATCTTGGAATTACGCCATCAGATCTGAAATATTGTGTTGCGAAATTCTCCGGCTGTGGTGGATGAAAAGAGGTGAGGTTTGTCGGAATTGAAATATTTCGACGAGATCTACAACTTTCGTGTTGAAGCCGAAGGCAGCCGACAAAGTTTAGATAGTTTTAGAAGCGAAATACGATTCGGTAGGGTGTAGATTCGGGATTTCGAGAAGGAGAAGTGTTATAGCTATGGCTCCGATAGATTATTTAGGCTTTTAAGATGATGGGAAGATAGATCTTGGAATAGGGAATAAGTAGAAATAAACGGAAGTCAATTCAGAGTTGTAGATAAAAAGTTATAAGTGTTTGAATAGAGATAGGTTTAGAAATCAGATTTTCGCACGCTTTTTAAAGTAGAGGTGGGATGATCCCGTGCGTTTGGCTGGTTCGGTCGGCTGAGGTGGGCCGGCCGGTTGGCCCATTTCGTTTTTTTTCTTTTTCTTTTTCTATTTTGGTATTTTTTATATCTTTTGCATACGAACTCCAAATGACATGATTCTTGTTTCTAATTTTTTCTAAAATTCCGTAGATCATTATAAGATCATATTTGTAACATTTTCACTAGTTTGGAGATGATTTATTTATAAATGTCCATATATTCCTTATAGGAACATTTGGGCAAATCAACTATTGGATCTAGATATTAGGATTTGGATTCAATTTTTGGGAACTTTGCATGGATGCAAAGGAATGCTTATGAATGCTTCATGATTTTCGTTTTTGCAAACATTCACACAAATCCTAAAGCTAAAACTCAATTCACGCCTTTTTGCCTATATGGCTACTTAGGTATTATCAAAAAGGATATAGGGTTTTATGCATTTGGCCTTATATGGCTACTATGCAATATTTCTAAATAGCTTCTTAGGGTTTTATTTTAACCACTCAACCAAAACACACAATGCCACAAATGCCCAAAACAACAAGTTCAATCATGTAACATGAAGGAACACATTCTTAACATCCAATGAAAATGAAGATGTCATGTTATCTTCTCTCTTTTCAAGCAAGTGGTGAAAAGCATATAGAATGGTTTCATAAATCGAAGTAGACACTTTAAGGGTCAAATGGGGAAATTAGAATATCACTCCACCATAATTGGGAAAGTCATTTTATTCCCTCTCTTTAATCATCTAAGCATGGTTGGATATTTAAAGAATCAAATAGTTGAAAAGAAAATGAAAACAAGTTGGATAGTCCTGTTAATCCAATCTCATACAAGTTTTCTGAATTCAAGGAAGGAAAATCATAACAGAAAGTTTCTTTCCTTTGAGAAATTTCAACAAAGTCAAACAATTCAACAAGTTATTTTATTAACTTTACATTCCAAAATTAGGAGAATTTTGGGATGTGACAAACTACCACCCTTAAAAGGAATCTCGTCCCGAGATTCGGGAAGGCTAGAAATAAATAGGTTTAGGATATAGTAGAGTGCTACCACCCTTAAAAATTGCATTTATTGTTATTTTTTAATATCCGAGTGACGAGACGAGATTATAGTAGAACCACTTTAAATTCTTCCTAGGATATCATCCCTTGATGATCATCAATGGTGTGTTGCATCTCCCACCAAGTTGCAACGTCCTCCTTTAGGAATTGGGTGGCATAATGAACCATTTTATTAACTTCAGTATTGGCATCCTTCATTCTGTATTCAACCTTGTGCATCAATTGCTTTGCATTGGCGTTGCTCATACGTTTGGAGAAATTGAGTTCCTTGTCTTCCTTGACGGTACGGCCCATCTATCGAGTTGGCTAAGGTTTAGAGTAGGAACGAGTGGATTATAGAAGAGGAAGAATAAGATTACCCCATACAAGCAAACAAACCAAACGAAATATCAAATTAAGCCAATTTCACTCAAACTATTGCTATGAGAGGGAGCTACATTGGAGATAAGTATTTATCCTTCTGTTTCCTAACCCTGGAGGCACTTGTGTGTTGTTTATCTTCAAGGACTTGTAGCATCCTCCCCCATGTGAGTGTTCTTCTTTTGATGGCACCCTCATTCAAGTTCTTCGGTTTGTCTCCCTTCTTCCGTCTTCAAGATTTAAGATAGGGAGAGTAAAATCTATCAAGAAGGACATGAACAACCCAGACAAACAAATTTTGTATTGAAAATAAGTATTATTTGCTGCTATCAAGAAAACCACACAAATGGCAGCTCACAAATCACCGCATCTAATCGTAGTGTAGTCTATCCAACTTTGGTTTCTAATGGGTCACTTGAAATCTTCATGATCTTCATAATCTTCATTGTCTTTGAGGTCTTTGGTCAATAACTTTAACTTAAGGCCTTCGATGTTTTTGGTACTTTCTTTGAAGTCTTCAATTCTCGTAGCTTCAGTCTTGGAACATCTTCTACAGAGGTTCTCAAGTCCTAACTTGAGCAAGATGGTCTTCTCTGGAAAGGTAGTCTTCAGACAGGTTTCTTCTTGAAGTTCATAGCGGTCATTTCTAATGTTGAAAAGAAGAGACTTGAGAAATTTTAAACTCCAAAGATAGATGATGAGAAGTATGAGAGTTTTTTTTCTGAAATAACTTAGAAAATATTAATCCTAAGGCTTTTCCGATGCTAGGTCCACGATCTACAGTCAACTTATGCTCTGATACCATTTGTAGTGGACTCGGATCGATAAAGATCCTAAGTCCCTATGATTAACATGCTAGTCCCTGGATCATTAGCTAGCACTCACAGTCGATGAAATATCATGTAAAACACAAGTCTTTATTACATGAATCGAATAATCCAGAGTTTACATTATTACAACAGAAGCAAAAAAAATATACAACTTGGAGTCCCATCAATGCCACAGGCAGGTTGAGTGAAGACTCGTGATCCTAGCGCACCTTTCAACGATCTTTAAATTCTGCACATAAAACGTGTAGCCAAACGAGTTGGTCAATACTTTGAATGTATTGGAAAATTACACCAAGGAAAGAACAAGACTAACTCTACATGCAAGGCTAGAGTAGGCTTTGGGGTTCATTTGCGTAAAGCCAATTTTATCAATGTAATAAGAAAAGAGGAAGAAAGTTTTCCCTACTTTGTAAACTTTGATAAATAGTATAGGGTCAAATGGAACACGAGGATATTACTCACCAAGTGCCCAATCAACCTAACACTTGGATATTACACACCAGGTGACACTTGGATATTACGCACCAAGTTACTTGGATATGACACACCAAGTTCCCAAATTCCCACCTATTAGCGATATTACGCACGCCATAGGGTTTGAAAAACTTTTGTTTGAAAAGAGAGAGGAAGATATTTCAGAGGCTCCATCCTTCAGATGCTCAAAATGTTCTTTTCCGTGAACTCGGCTGATCGATCAGATTGCAATACGCTCGAGAGGTTGTGCACTTTCTCCACAATCCACGATCAAGTCCTTTTACACACAAGACCATGGCGAAGCCTTCCCTTAGTAGCCCCTCTACCAGCTGGATCCAACCGTGCCAAGAACCTCCAAATGTTGGTACCCCGGTGAGGTTTCCCACTAAGTACTAAGCCAAGACAGAGCCCATATGTATTGTGGTTGCACGGGAAGCTTCTGAATTCTGAAACATGGCAGACTTCTTTGATTCCTGGGCGGCCGTCCTCCACCAAAATCTCACTCGTTGTCCCGACAACCATTCCGCATAGAAGAAAACTTAGTTTTATTTTGAAGGGGTTTTGGAGAAGAAAAGTTCGCTCGAGAGAGCTACCATACTTAGAAAATTCTTGAGTCTTTCGAACCCTGCCAACGGTATTTGATATATATATATAGCATAGCAAGCAATACTTAGCAAAAACAGGGGAACCTATTAGGACGGAAAATCCTAAGTATAAAGCTACTCATGGCACACTACAAAACCGCACTTGCAAAAATAGTAATAAGAAAGCTACTAAAAACCTACACATGCATACTATAAGATTTGAAGAGTAAAACATGCATAGTCAAAAACTGTGACATAACATGAACAAGTGGTGTAACTTGCCTTATGTTTGTGTTATGGGTGATGATTGAATTCTTCTGCAACAATCGCACTCTCCGAACAATCTAACGGGAGGACAAAACAATTCCAATCAACACAATTACAAACATAAAAACCACAACAATGATGAACACAAGCATGCATGATGATTTAATATTAGTTCTTTGAATGGTATTAGATCATATGATGCATGTAGGAGATCATTTAATGCAATAGGGTATTTGTTATTAAATCTTGATGACTAAAAAAAGGCTTTAGTAGCTCTGTTGCAACTTTTGTCCTAATTGTCTAATTAAATTTGGTTATTAGTTTTAATGGATAGAGGACATTAATACGGACCAGGAGGAATTTGATTCATCTTAATTGGAGTTATAGATCTTTTTCTCGGATTTATTTAGTGTTTAATGGAGTTTAATAAATCTGAACAGATCATACTGACAACGGACAAAAATAAGTACAGATCTGAAAACTACGCAAGATTATGAACTCAGGGACATATTACTCATATTTTTCGGATATGTAGATTATTTACTATGAATTTAATGATTTAAAAGGCCAATAATACTAATTAATTATTCGCCAGTAATCTATACAGTAAACTTGTAATTTTATTCCAGAATCATGTTCTATACAATTTTGTGAATCCAGGGGTATATTATTTGCGATGTTTGGACATAGTATGAATTTTCTATGGATTTTACAAGTTAGATCTATAATCTACAATTTTAAATTCGAACGGAATATTCCAGAGAATATTCCGCTGACTGGACAGGTTGACCGTGCAGGCTGACTGAGACTAGATGCTGACCTGACGACGACGTGGCGGTGACGAGGCAACTGATCGGGACGATTGAATCTCGACCGTCGGGATGAGATCCGGTGGCTAGAAGAGAAGTTGGCTCAAAATAGACCCGATTTTGCCTAACAAAGGACTAGAAGTAGATCTGTGTTAGAGAGATAAATCCGTAGGTCAAATCGAAAAACTTTGAACATGAAAGTTGTGGAGGATGATTAGATCTACCATTTCACCAAAGGAATTTGGATTTCAAGAAACGAGCGCGAGTAGATCTTGGAATTACGCCATCAGATCTGAAATATTGTGTTGCGAAATTCTCCGGCTGTGGTGGATGAAAAGAGGTGAGGTTTGTCGGAATTGAAATATTTCGACGAGATCTACAACTTTCGTGTTGAAGCCGAAGGCAGCCGACAAAGTTTAGATAGTTTTAGAAGCGAAATACGATTCGGTAGGGTGTAGATTCGGGATTTCGAGAAGGAGAAGTGTTATAGCTATGGCTCCGATAGATTATTTAGGCTTTTAAGATGATGGGAAGATAGATCTTGGAATAGGGAATAAGTAGAAATAAACGGAAGTCAATTCAGAGTTGTAGATAAAAAGTTATAAGTGTTTGAATAGAGATAGGTTTAGAAATCAGATTTTCGCACGCTTTTTAAAGTAGAGGTGGGATGATCCCGTGCGTTTGGCTGGTTCGGTCGGCTGAGGTGGGCCGGCCGGTTGGCCCATTTCGTTTTTTTTCTTTTTCTTTTTCTATTTTGGTATTTTTTATATCTTTTGCATACGAACTCCAAATGACATGATTCTTGTTTCTAATTTTTTCTAAAATTCCGTAGATCATTATAAGATCATATTTGTAACATTTTCACTAGTTTGGAGATGATTTATTTATAAATGTCCATATATTCCTTATAGGAACATTTGGGCAAATCAACTATTGGATCTAGATATTAGGATTTGGATTCAATTTTTGGGAACTTTGCATGGATGCAAAGGAATGCTTATGAATGCTTCATGATTTTCGTTTTTGCAAACATTCACACAAATCCTAAAGCTAAAACTCAATTCACGCCTTTTTGCCTATATGGCTACTTAGGTATTATCAAAAAGGATATAGGGTTTTATGCATTTGGCCTTATATGGCTACTATGCAATATTTCTAAATAGCTTCTTAGGGTTTTATTTTAACCACTCAACCAAAACACACAATGCCACAAATGCCCAAAACAACAAGTTCAATCATGTAACATGAAGGAACACATTCTTAACATCCAATGAAAATGAAGATGTCATGTTATCTTCTCTCTTTTCAAGCAAGTGGTGAAAAGCATATAGAATGGTTTCATAAATCGAAGTAGACACTTTAAGGGTCAAATGGGGAAATTAGAATATCACTCCACCATAATTGGGAAAGTCATTTTATTCCCTCTCTTTAATCATCTAAGCATGGTTGGATATTTAAAGAATCAAATAGTTGAAAAGAAAATGAAAACAAGTTGGATAGTCCTGTTAATCCAATCTCATACAAGTTTTCTGAATTCAAGGAAGGAAAATCATAACAGAAAGTTTCTTTCCTTTGAGAAATTTCAACAAAGTCAAACAATTCAACAAGTTATTTTATTAACTTTACATTCCAAAATTAGGAGAATTTTGGGATGTGACAAACTACCACCCTTAAAAGGAATCTCGTCCCGAGATTCGGGAAGGCTAGAAATAAATAGGTTTAGGATATAGTAGAGTGCTACCACCCTTAAAAATTGCATTTATTGTTATTTTTTAATATCCGAGTGACGAGACGAGATTATAGTAGAACCACTTTAAATTCTTCCTAGGATATCATCCCTTGATGATCATCAATGGTGTGTTGCATCTCCCACCAAGTTGCAACGTCCTCCTTTAGGAATTGGGTGGCATAATGAACCATTTTATTAACTTCAGTATTGGCATCCTTCATTCTGTATTCAACCTTGTGCATCAATTGCTTTGCATTGGCGTTGCTCATACGTTTGGAGAAATTGAGTTCCTTGTCTTCCTTGACGGTACGGCCCATCTATCGAGTTGGCTAAGGTTTAGAGTAGGAACGAGTGGATTATAGAAGAGGAAGAATAAGATTACCCCATACAAGCAAACAAACCAAACGAAATATCAAATTAAGCCAATTTCACTCAAACTATTGCTATGAGAGGGAGCTACATTGGAGATAAGTATTTATCCTTCTGTTTCCTAACCCTGGAGGCACTTGTGTGTTGTTTATCTTCAAGGACTTGTAGCATCCTCCCCCATGTGAGTGTTCTTCTTTTGATGGCACCCTCATTCAAGTTCTTCGGTTTGTCTCCCTTCTTCCGTCTTCAAGATTTAAGATAGGGAGAGTAAAATCTATCAAGAAGGACATGAACAACCCAGACAAACAAATTTTGTATTGAAAATAAGTATTATTTGCTGCTATCAAGAAAACCACACAAATGGCAGCTCACAAATCACCGCATCTAATCGTAGTGTAGTCTATCCAACTTTGGTTTCTAATGGGTCACTTGAAATCTTCATGATCTTCATAATCTTCATTGTCTTTGAGGTCTTTGGTCAATAACTTTAACTTAAGGCCTTCGATGTTTTTGGTACTTTCTTTGAAGTCTTCAATTCTCGTAGCTTCAGTCTTGGAACATCTTCTACAGAGGTTCTCAAGTCCTAACTTGAGCAAGATGGTCTTCTCTGGAAAGGTAGTCTTCAGACAGGTTTCTTCTTGAAGTTCATAGCGGTCATTTCTAATGTTGAAAAGAAGAGACTTGAGAAATTTTAAACTCCAAAGATAGATGATGAGAAGTATGAGAGTTTTTTTTCTGAAATAACTTAGAAAATATTAATCCTAAGGCTTTTCCGATGCTAGGTCCACGATCTACAGTCAACTTATGCTCTGATACCATTTGTAGTGGACTCGGATCGATAAAGATCCTAAGTCCCTATGATTAACATGCTAGTCCCTGGATCATTAGCTAGCACTCACAGTCGATGAAATATCATGTAAAACACAAGTCTTTATTACATGAATCGAATAATCCAGAGTTTACATTATTACAACAGAAGCAAAAAAAATATACAACTTGGAGTCCCATCAATGCCACAGGCAGGTTGAGTGAAGACTCGTGATCCTAGCGCACCTTTCAACGATCTTTAAATTCTGCACATAAAACGTGTAGCCAAACGAGTTGGTCAATACTTTGAATGTATTGGAAAATTACACCAAGGAAAGAACAAGACTAACTCTACATGCAAGGCTAGAGTAGGCTTTGGGGTTCATTTGCGTAAAGCCAATTTTATCAATGTAATAAGAAAAGAGGAAGAAAGTTTTCCCTACTTTGTAAACTTTGATAAATAGTATAGGGTCAAATGGAACACGAGGATATTACTCACCAAGTGCCCAATCAACCTAACACTTGGATATTACACACCAGGTGACACTTGGATATTACGCACCAAGTTACTTGGATATGACACACCAAGTTCCCAAATTCCCACCTATTAGCGATATTACGCACGCCATAGGGTTTGAAAAACTTTTGTTTGAAAAGAGAGAGGAAGATATTTCAGAGGCTCCATCCTTCAGATGCTCAAAATGTTCTTTTCCGTGAACTCGGCTGATCGATCAGATTGCAATACGCTCGAGAGGTTGTGCACTTTCTCCACAATCCACGATCAAGTCCTTTTACACACAAGACCATGGCGAAGCCTTCCCTTAGTAGCCCCTCTACCAGCTGGATCCAACCGTGCCAAGAACCTCCAAATGTTGGTACCCCGGTGAGGTTTCCCACTAAGTACTAAGCCAAGACAGAGCCCATATGTATTGTGGTTGCACGGGAAGCTTCTGAATTCTGAAACATGGCAGACTTCTTTGATTCCTGGGCGGCCGTCCTCCACCAAAATCTCACTCGTTGTCCCGACAACCATTCCGCATAGAAGAAAACTTAGTTTTATTTTGAAGGGGTTTTGGAGAAGAAAAGTTCGCTCGAGAGAGCTACCATACTTAGAAAATTCTTAAGTCTTTCGAACCCTCCCAACGGTATTTGATATATATATATATAGCATATCAAGCAATACTTAGCAAAAACAGGGGGAACCTATTAGGACGGAAAATCCTAAGTATAAAGCTACTCATGGCACACTACAAAACCGCACTTGCAAAAATAGTAATAAGAAAGCTACTAAAAACCTACACATGCATACTATAAGATTTGAAGAGTAAAACATGCATAGTCAAAAACTGGGACATAACATGAACAAGTGGTGTAACTTGCCTTATGTTTGTGTTATGGGTGATGATTGAATTCTTCTGCAACAATCGCACTCTCCGAACAATCTAACGGGAGGACAAAACAATTCCAATCAGCACAATTACAAACATAACAACCACAACAATGATGAACACAAGCATGCATGATGATTTAATATTAGTTCTTTGAATGGTATTAGATCATATGATGCATGTAGGAGATCATTTAATGCAATAGGGTATTTGTTATTAAATCTTGATGACTAAAAAAAGGCTTTAGTAGCTCTGTTGCAACTTTTGTCCTAATTGTCTAATTAAATTTGGTTATTAGTTTTAATGGATAGAGGACATTAATACGGACCAGGAGGAATTGGATTCATCTTAATTGGAGTTATAGATCTTTTTCTCGGATTTATTTAGTGTTTAATAAAGTTTAATAAATCTGAACAGATCATACTGACAACGGACAAAACTAAGTACAGATCTGAAAACTACGCAAGATTATGAACTCAGGGACATATTACTCATATTTTTCGGATATGTAGATTATTTACTATGAATTTAATGATTTAAAAGGCCAATAATACTAATTAATTATTCGCCAGTAATCTATACAGTAAACTTGTAATTTTATTCCAGAATCATGTTCTATACAATTTTGTGAATCCAGGGGTATATTATTTGCGATATTTGGACATAGTATGAATTTTCTATGGATTTTACAAGTTAGATCTATAATCTACAATTTTAAATTCGAACGGAATATTCCAGAGAATATTCCGCTGACTGGACAGGTTGACCGTGCAGGCTGACTGGGACTAGATGCTGACCTAAAGACGACGTGGCGGTGACGAGGCAACTGATCGGGACGATTGAATCTCGACCGTCGGGATGAGATCCGGTGGCTAGAAGAGAAGTTGGCTCAAAATAGACCCGATTTTGCCTAACAAAGGACTAGAAGTAGATCTGTGTTAGAGAGATAAATCCGTAGGTCAAATCGAAAAACTTTGAACATGAAAGTTGTGGAGGATGACTAGATCTACCTTTTCACCAAAGGAATTTGGATTTCAAGAAACGAGCGCGAGTAGATCTTAGAATTACTCCATCAGATCTGAAATATTGTGTTGCGAAATTCTCCGGCTGTGGTGGATGAAAAGAGGTGAGGTTTGTCGGAATTGAAATATTTCGACGAGATCTACAACTTTCGTGTTGAAGCCGAAGGCAGCCGACAAAGTTTAGATAGTTTTAGAAGCGAAATACGATTCGGTAGGGTGTAGATTCGGGATTTCGGGAAGGAGAAGTGTTATAGCTATGGCTCCGATAGATTATTTAGGCTTTTAAGATGATGGGAAGATTGATCTTGGAATAGGGAATAAGTAGAAATAAACGGAAGTCAATTCAGAGTTGTAGATAAAAAGTTATAAGTGTTTGAATAGAGATAGGTTTAGAAATCAGATTTTCGCACGCTTTTTAAAGTAGAGGTGGGATGATCCCGTGCGTTTGGCTGGTTCGGTCGGCTGAGGTGGGCCGACCGGTTGGCCCATTTCGTTTTTTTTCTTTTTCTTTTTCTATTTTGGTATTTTTTTATATCTTTTGCATACGAACTCCAAATGACATGATTCTTGTTTCTAATTTTTTCTAAAATTCCGTAGATCATTATAAGATCATATTTGTAACATTTTCACTAGTTTGGAGATGATTTATTTATAAATGTCCATATATTCCTTATAGGAACATTTGGGCAAATCAACTATTGGATCTAGATATTAGGATTTGGATTCAATTTTTGGGAACTTTGCATGGATGCAAAGGAATGCTTATGAATGCTTCATGATTTTCGTTTTTGCAAACATTCACACAAATCCTAAAGCTAAAACTCAATTCACGTCTTTTTGCCTATATGGCTACTTAGGTATTATCAAAAAGGATATAGGGTTTTATGCATTTGGCCTTATATGGCTACTATGCAATATTTCTAAATAGCTTCTTAGGGTTTTATTTTAACCACTCAACCAAAACACACAATGCCACAAATGCCCAAAACAACAAGTTCAATCATGTAGCATGAAGGAACACATTCTTAACATCCAATGAAAATGAAGATGTCATGTTATCTTCTCTCTTTTCAAGCAAGTGGTGAAAAGCATATAGAATGGTTTCATAAATCGAAGTAGACACTTTAAGGGTCAAATAGGGAAATTAGAATATCACTCCACCATAATTGGGAAAGTCATTTTATTCCCTCTCTTTAATCATCTAAGCATGGTTGGATATTTAAAGAATCAAATAGTTGAAAAGAAAATTAAACAAGTTGGATAGTCCCGTTAATCCAATCTCATACAAGTTTTCTGAATTCAAGGAAGGAAAATCATAACAGAAAGTTTCTTTTCTTTCAGAAATTACAAAAAAGTCAAACAATTCAACCAAGTTATTTTATTAACTTTACATTCCAAAATTAGGAGAATTTTGGGATGTGACAACACACATGCAATGACTCTGGTTGT
>CAJUXJ010002575.1:0-61931 GCA_910589775.1 Avena eriantha
AAACTTAGTCTAAATTCCTTTTGCAATTATAAATGTAGATAGAAAATGGTTCTTCCCGGATTACCTTTCCTATCGACGATTGGTTAAAAGGAGAAAAGCTCAAATTAGATGGATCCAACTTTCTGCATGGGTCATACGCCTATTTGATCTCCTTGGGGAGAACAATGTAGCTGACTACATGACCTACGAGATGTAATTGGAGACCACCCTATTCTCATGAGACCCAGGAGCAGCGGGATCTGTGTTTATCGTCGTCGTGTGATGGCCACATTCATATCAGTGACCATGTGCCTCGGAATGGAGGATGGGCTATGGCCAATAGTGGGGAGTCTCAAGCCCTGGATGGTCATGGCACATCTGAGAGCACATTTCATGGAACATGTGCGCATGTGGGAGTATGAGCTGATGGGGGACTTCCTCTCCATAAAGATGGAGGAGGGCTCCTCACTAGATGAGCACTTATTGTGCCTCTACGATGCGTACATGAGTCTGGCATACTACCTGGACAACTGGTTCTCAAGCTCATTGCGATGGGAGTTGTGCTACGGTCGCTTCCTCCAAGCTTCCAAGCACAAGTCAGGCTCTGACACGGAAACACTGGATTTCTCGAGTTCATATCACATTTCAGAAATGTGGTAGATGAACCCAACATCACTGGAGTCGTCAACGACAAATGTATATATTGATATACAGTTTTATAAATGTTATAATCTGCAAACACATTGCGTGTTAAGTATTATCTGATACTTGTTCTGTTTATGACAGTTTGAGAAGATGCTCACATAAGAAATATGAATTGAAGTAAAAGAGAGCATGAAGAAGCAAATTCAAAGCACATTTAAGTTTAACCCACTTCCTATGCATAGGAATCTTGTAAAGAAAACAAGTCATGAAAGCACAAAGCGACAAGCATATTAAAGCAAAACAAGTGAAACTTCAAGACTTTCAACATAAAGAGGGGAAACTTAATATTCTTTAGATGCATAAAACCATGTTTCCCCCTCTCATAATAACTTTCAGTAGCATCACAAATAAAATTAACAATATAACTATCACATAAAACATTCTTATCATGAGCCACATGCATAAAATGATTATTACTCTCCACATAAACATAGTCATTCTTATTAATTGTGGTGGGAGCAAATTCAACAAAATAGCTATCATTATTATTCTCATCACCATAATCATCAAATATAGGAGGCATATTGTAATCATTAATTTTCTCCTCAATAGTAGGTGGACTGAAAATCATATTCATCATTGTAATCATCATATATTGGAGGTTTGGTATCATCATAAGCAATAGAATAGTTATCTTCCAAAGCTGGGGAACTAAAATGGCCATTTTCATAAAAACTAGCTTTCCCAAGCTTAGACTTTTCCATAGCACTAGCAATAATGGTGTCCAAAGAATTCATACTAACATATTGCTATAAGCATGCAAATAAAGTTCCATAGGTTTTTAATTTTCTCTTCAAACACTTCATGTCCTAACTCAAGATAAATACTATAAAGCTCTCTGATTTTTGTTGTTGTTTTCCATTAAGCCTAAATAGTGAAAACAAGAAACAAAAAGACAAAATTGCAGAATCTAAAGGAAATAACTTCGAGCACTCACACCTGAGGATGTGAGTACCTTTTACCTTACCTCCCCGGCAACGGCGCCAGAAAATAGCTTGATGAATACACACTTCTATTCTTGTAGACAGTGGTGGGCCTTCAAGTGTACAGGTTTGTAGAACAACAACAAGTTCCCTTAAGTGGATCACGCAAGGTTTATCGAACTCAGGGAGGAGGTGGTCAAAGGTATCCCTCTCAAGCAAACTCTACAATCAAGATACAAGAAGTCTCTTGTGTCCCCAACACACCCAATACACTTGTACGGTGTATAGGTGCACTAGTTCGGTGAAGAGATAGTAAATATAAGTGGTATGGATATAAGACAACGGTGCCAGAAAATACTTTGATGCGTGGAAGAGACTAAAGGGAAAACTGAAATAAAGATGGCAACAAGCAAACATGTAACGGATCTAGTTGCAAACGGTGTTTCGATGCTTAGAAACAAGGCCTAGGGATCACACTTTCGCTAGTGAACACTCTCATATAAATATCTTCTCTTCATGATACTACTCTAAACTACTCTCTGGTTGGACACTCTAATCCATGGTAGGCCTATAACAGCACTCCTCAAAGTCCACTTTCCCCATCTAGATAACCCACACACTATCACCTTGAGCGCTAGATGGTTCCAACAAACACCACAATTTCATAGAGACATCCAACCCCAAATATAACTCATAACAAGTATTTGTAATCTCTAGCCTATGTGCCACCACGGTGTGCACACTGTCTACTTCACACACATGGGGAGAGCCAAAGATCTATTAAAGCACTTGAGTAGCAAGGTAGATCTACTTGATTACAAAGCTCATGATCACAATATGATCATGCATAGAGAGAGATGAACACATAACTACCGTAGTAGAACCCTTAGCCTCGAGGAAGAACTACTCCCTCATCATCATGGAATCAGCAACGACGATGGAGATGGTGGTGGAGATCGATGGAGATGGCTCCAAGGGCACTTCCCCATCCCGACAGCGTGCCAGAATAGAGACTTCTGTCCCCTGAATCTCCTCTTCGGTGGCGGCGACGCCTGTGGAACTTTTCGTGGCTGGAGGCTGGATTATTTAGGGTTTTCTCATCGGGAGGCTTCTTATAGGAGAAGAGGCGATGTCAGAGGGTGGACCAGGGGCCCACACCACTAGTGGCGTGGCCAGGGGGACCCACACAACCACATGGTGTGGCCAGCCCCTGGCCTCTCTCCGTCTCGTCTTCTGGCTCCATGAGTCTTCCGGTAAAATATCAACTTTTGCTTTTGTCCAGTCGAGTTCCGAGAATATTCATTTTCTTGCTTTTCTGGAACCAAAAACAGAAGAAAACAGGCAAATGGCACTATGGCATCTTGTTAACAGTTAGTTCTAGAAAATGTGTAAAAGTATCTCAAAATGTAGACAAAACATAAGAAAGTAGATACTAAACAAGAATGGAACATCAAAAATTATAGATACGTTTACAACATATCAACCCTCAGGAGCAGAGGATGGGTGTGGGGTCTTCCTCACCTTGTTGTAGATCTTCTTCGCCTTGTGGTCCCCATCGATTGTTAAACTCTTCAGAGGGAAGTAGGTGCTTGATCAGCAGCATGATGTATGGGGCATATGGGATGGATAGCCTATTGAACATGGCATCGATCAACTCATGGTAAAAAAAGTCCATCACATCTAGCTTGTACGCCATAGACTCATCCTCACAGGACGCCACCTCATGAGAGAAGGCAAGAAGCTAAACCAGGTGACCAAAAATACTGTCATTGTTCCTCCACTTGGGGTGATAGAATCACGGAAGAGACCCACCAAGCAAGCATATATGGAAGAAAGACCAACAAGGGTGCCCACAATACCATTGTCAATTGTGCACGGAGAGAGGAATGCATCTTTATTGGCTTAAGTTGGGTGATGATACGGTGACCACTAGCACGGTCCCTGTTGTGGAAGGAATAACCAAGAACCTTAGCAAAAACACGAAAATCAGCTTGCATAGGCCTGTCACGGGTCATCCACTTCATGGTGCGGTGCTCATCACCGCAAATAACCAAGGTGGAGAAGAACTGCTTCACAATCTCAGAATCATAGGAACATTGGAGGGCCATGAGATGGTGCAGCCCCATCCTCTCAGTCACATACATGGCATCAACAAGTTGAGGCTTCTCCATGGCCTCCGCAAGAATCAGAGGATGCATAGGTCAAATCTTCTGCTGAGCATACACATCTTCACAGATGTAAGATAGGGGAAACCACACGTTAGGTGGCCTTGTATTGCTCATTATATAGAGTATTACAAGGAGTCCCGGTTGCATACAAGACGGACATATATACAAGGAATACATATGCATACGTATCCTACATCTATACAAACATGTGTAGGATATGTATTCTAACACCCTCCCTTAGTCAAAACTGGGCAGCCGACGATGTTGAGACTGTCCTGAAAGTCCAAGAAGAGAGGCGATGGTAATCCTTTGGTGAAGATGTCTATAACTGTGATGAACTAGGAACATGTAGCACCTTAACCTCGCCAGTGGTCACACGATCTCTGACGAAGTGTAGATCAATCTCCACATGCTTGGTACGCTGGTGATGCACTGGATTCTGTGTCATGTAAACAGAGCTCACATTGTCACAGAAGACCACTGAAGCATCATGCACCGGTCGATGAAGCTCCAAAAGTAGCTGTTGAAGCCAACAAGTTTTAGCCACCACATTTGCTACCGCCCGATACTCAGCCTCCGCCCTCGATCGGGAAAAAGTGTGTTGTCGCTTAGCTGACCAAGACACCAAATTCGCGCCGAAGAACACACAATAGCCTGAAGTAGACCGTGAGTATCTGGACAACCTACCCAGTCAGCATTAGAGTAGGCCAGCAATTTGTTCGATGTGCGTCGATACAAAGTGAGACCATAGTCGGTGGTGCCGCGGATGTAGCGTAGAACACGCTTCACAAGGAGCAAGTGATTAGCCCGTGGATCATGCGTATGAAGACATATATGTTGTACTACATAGGAGATATCTGGCCGAGTGAAAGTGAGGTATTAGGGACCTCCTACAATACTGCGATATTCTGTAGGATTAGCCACGAGATCACTAGACTAAGATGCAAGCTTAGAAGCTGTATCAACTGGAGTGGAGAGTGGAGATAGATTTACACTGTAACATACCAGCTTTGTCAAGAAGCTCCAATGCATACTTCTCCTGTGAGAGGAACAAACTGTCCTTAGTGCGTCTGACTGAGATGCCCAGAAAATAGTGAAGCTCACCCATATCTGTCATGCTGAACTCTTTACGAAGAGAAGCAATAAACTATGCAACAAAGTTGGAGAGAGACGATGTCAGGATAATGTCATGCACATAGAGCAGGAGATAGGCCATGTCGTGCCACGCTGATAGACAAACAGGGAGCTATCAGACTGGAGCCAACAAAACCAACAGTAGCAATGAACGAAGCAAAACGCGCTGAAACCATGCTCGAGGCGCCTATTTCAAACCGTAGAGAGATTGTGTTGAAGCGACACACCTTGTTAGGAAATCTAGGACCAGTAAACCCGGAAGGCTGTCGAGCATACACGATCTTGATGAGTGTGCCATTGAGGAAGGCGTTCTTGACATCAAGCTGATGAATCGACCATTTACTAGAGAGCGGAAGTGATAACACCGTGCGTATGGTGGCTGGCTTGACCACAGGGCTGAAAGTCTCATCAAAATCAATACCTTCGTGCTGAGTAAAACACCTAGAGGACCCAACGAGCTTTGTATCGTTCCAATGAACCATCAGACTTCATCTTGTGAGGAAAGATCCACTTGCCGGTGACAATGTTGGCACAACGAGGAGGATCAACCAAGTCCTAAGTGTTGTTGGAGAGGAGCGCGCTGTACTCTTCGACCATTGCAACATGCTAGTGGGGGTCTTTGAGAGCACCATGATAATGTAGGGGTTCCGCACATAAAAACAATAAATTTTACTCTACGCCCCTGAACCCCTGAAGCTGCCAGGACCTATCTATTAGTAATACAGTAATGGGAGGGGCTTTTCACGAACTTACCCTTGAAGACCGAAAAAGCGGTTGTCAACGCTCAGGAGAGCGTGGTTGATGTAGACGAGCCGAAGCCGACCTCAAGGTCGTGATGAAGTCCTTGCGCTCCTTCTGGCTCCAAAAACTTGAGTGCCTCAAGTGCGACACCTCGCGGGGAGTTACACACGTCGGTGCCTGATGATGACTCCCGCTTCCCCGATCCAGCAGCAGTTGGAAGTAGAGCTCCCGGATCCGAATCCCGCAGCGCGACGGCGCTCCGCGGTGAAGATGTCTCTCGCTCGCGCAGTCCAGACTTGGGACCACGGTCACGAGAGAGAGAGAGCGGGGAGAGAGAAAATATCAATTGGAGGTCCTCCCAAAAGTGGGGAGACCTTTATTGATTATTGGTGTATTTATAGGCCAAATACCCCACTATATATAGGGGAAGGGGAGGTACTACCTCCCTCAAAGTCCCGGGGTGGAACTAAGGAGAGGAGGGGGTGGGGAGGCCACCGGCCAGCCCCTAGTGGGCCCACGGGGGGGGGGGGGGGGTAGGCCCAGCCAGCTAGCCCCCTTGGCCCCTCTCCCTCTCTCCTTCCCTAATGGGCCATCTCCCTCCGGAAATTGGCCCATTAAGCCTTTTTGGCCATTAAATTGATTTTTCTCTTTATTAAATAAATATGAATAAATGATTAAATCAATATTTAACATTCATTCACATATATTCAACCTCCATGGCTATGGAACACCTTCCACCTCCACTCCGGACTTACCGAAACCCTTCTGGTTTTCTCCCTTCTTTTCTTCGGTGATTCTACCGATCCTATAAATGCTCTCTAAGCATCATCAAGCCCGTAAGCGTGATACCCCATGGTTCGGGAACACTCCAGACATGGTCGGGACACTCCCGCACCAATGATCGACAAGATGGACCTGGATGGCCATGTGACCCCTATGCGTTCCACGAAGATCTTTCGTCGTTTGAACCGGGACAGTGGTGTCTTATTCCCTTTGTCATTCGATAACTTGCATTGCCCGAGATCTGATCAATGACATCACTATGTCATGTTCAATCTCGTTACTGAACAATGCTACTTGATCATTCCGACAAGTGATATCCCCGTGATCTAATCACACGCTGCACAGCTATTGGATATAACTTCTCCGAGTGGGCCCTTGAGTATCTTCCTGTCACATGGACAGACAAATCCTGCTCTTGACATATATTGCCTCTACGGTTTCCTCCGAATACCTGAACACACCTTTATAACCACCGTTTTACCAGATGGCGTTGGATGCTATCTAAGCACTCTCGGGAGACAGTGATTGATATAGCCTTACGGTCTAAGGAATAGTCTACGAGGATCCATTTTTAATGATCGTAACTTGAACATCGTGACATGATCAGGTCATGATGTTTAGGTTGGGTATGGGTTCATCATCTCATTCTCCGAATGAGATGACCTCATTTCCAACTGGCATAAATGCCACATGATCAGGAAATATGATCATCCGTTGACCAATGAACCAGTGACTAGAGTTTCACTGGGGACCCCTGGTTGTTTCCATATCACATGTGTATTGATGTTTCCACTCAATAAAGTTATAGCATGATATAAAAAACAATCATAAAACTATATGAAATATGATAATAGTCTTACTACTATTTGTCTCTAGGGCATATTTCCAACAGTCTCCCACTTGCACTAGAGTACAAATACACTAGCTGCATTTTGTTCTCAATCATTGGCACCATATTACCGGTACCCTGAACAGATGGGCCCACCTTCATGTGTGCAGTATGCGTCAGGTCGGTCTCATGCGCCTGGCCCTTATACACGGTGCGCATGTGGGTGACGCCCATCCGCCGTCGTCAAATAGCATTCTTGTGCTAGCCAAGGCGCGGGTGTTAGGGTTTGTAAATCACCCTGGAACCCCAAAACTGTGGGCAATAACTCATGAAAACGGCCATAATATGTGAAATCGACAATTTTTGGTTAAAATTGTCAAACATGTATCGGGTCTAATGGTTGTGTAATTCTCCCTGAAACCCTAGAACTGTGGAATAGCTAATGAAAACGGTCATAATACACAAGAACGACGAATTGTTGGTCATCCCCTTAAACATGCATCGGTCTAATGGTCCATGCAAATCCCCGTGGAGCACAAAAACAGTGTGGAATAACTCTGTTATTTTCATGAACCACACCCAATGTCATTGCATGTCTGTTCTTTTCATGAACCACATAAGGATCTACCAGTGTCATTGCATGTCTGTTCTTTTCATGAACCACAACAAGTGTCATTGCATGTGTGTTCTTCTAAACAAACCACATAAGGATCCACCATTTACTACTAACTAGCATGGGTTTCTCAAACTTCAAGAAGTGGGGAGTCATAAGGCATACCTCTCATGTTTGTTTCCACTTCTCTCATCTTTTTTATTTGTTTCTTGGAAACTCGAAGTCGATCACTCTCCTGCAAATATATGAAGACCTCGAGGCGGAAAGAAAAGAAAGCGCGAAAATAAGGAAAAATGGAGAAATCTTTTTGTAGTTTTTAGGAGAGGAACTTTAAAGAATAGAAAATTGGCGGCAAAGCTGGGCTAGGAAATTTCGGAAACAAATAGAAAGAACTAAAAAAGGTGTTGGGGAAACCAACATGAGTGCTTATAAACTCAAATAAAAAAAAACCTCTAAATAAAATCAAATAAATGCCAAATAAAGATACATGAGGAAACTTCCCAAGCTTAGACTTTTGCAAGCCCTCAGATCATTGTGGTGGCGGGAAAAATTCGTTACTCTAGTGCGCAAATTGAGTTGAGAGGTTACTTGTTGATTATCGGAGGTTCAAAGAGAGGCTATGCATGCTCTGTACAGTTCCTCCAAGTCCTTGGAAATCTTGGTATGTGGCGAAACGGGTTTATGGTTGCTCCTCTTGATAAGGAACTTCTTGCTCCTCCTTTTGGTCCTCATCCTCCTACGGAATCTCTTCCTTGGGTTAGTGTTGCTCAACCTGCGGATCATATAGCAAATGACATTCCTCGATAGAGAAAAGACCATTAGGCATAGGAGCGGGGTAGTAGATACGCCCAGCTCCAGCAATATGCAGGTAATAAGCACCACCTCTCCTAGTGATCATACCACAGGCTCTCAAAGTGGAGAGAAAAAAAACACGTGTCTCACCTAGTATGGGTTGCAACTCACCAAGATCGAGGTCTAGGGTAGTGGAAAGTATGGTGATGACGCCTCCACCTGTGATTGGCCCTTGGCTTTGGGAGGCTTGGTGCTCCAAGTAGCGCACCAGGATGGCACCCAAAACTCGTCGTTTTTCACGTTTTATGGCCGTTTTCGTTGTGCTATTGTACACTGCTTTGGCGCTCTTGGGGGATTTACAACGATCCTAAGACCCGATACATGTTTGAGATTTATGACCAAAAACTCATCGTTTTCGCGTTTTAGGGTGATTTTCATGAGTTATTCCACATTGCACTTATTATTCCGTTGATATCATGATTATTTTGCTTATGGATCCTGCTGGTGTGAAATAAAAGGGGAACTTGGAAGATCATGGAGTTTGTATGTGTTTTAGAGAAACGCATGGGCCGCTAGCCTAAGCCATGCCTAATCATGGTGGAAACTTGCAGCATAACCATAATGAGCATTCTATGAAGCATCCTCAATAAAAATCTATGCAAATAGCAAATAAAAGATCGTTGAGATGCTCATGTCTGTTGCCTTGTCATTTTGATATGGGATAGCTCCTGTTCATGGGGAAAGAGGTACCCCGTTGGCGGTTCTCTATGATACATATGTACTTACAATGACAAGAGCTTACTTATGACTGAACTTGAGTAGCATGAGGTTCGGTACTCGTAAGCAAGGGGCATGAGATTTCAACCGCCTTAAACATGCATCGGGTCTAATGGTCCATGCAAATCCCCGTGGAGCACCAAAACAGTGTGGAATAAGTCATGAAAATAACCCTAAAACGCGAAAACGATGAGTTTTTGGTCATAACTCTCAAACATGGGTCGGGTCTTAGGATCGTTGTAAATCCCCCAAGAGCGCCAAAACAGTGTGCAATAGCTCATGAAAACGGCCATAAAACGTGAAAAACGACGAGTTTTTGGTCATAACTCTCAAACATGTATCGGGTCTTAGGGTCATTGTAAATCACCTGGAAACCCAAAACTATGGGCAATAACTTGAAAATGGCCATAATATGTGAAATCGACAATTTTTTTGTTAAAATTGTCAAACATGTATCGGGTGTATTGGTCATTGTAATTCGCCCTGAAACCCTAGAACTGTGGAGTAGCTAATGAAAACGGTCATAAAACACAAGAACGACGAATTGTCCGATACATGTTGAGAGTTATGACCAAAAACTCGTCCGTTTTTCACGTTTTATGGTCGTTTTCGTGAGCTATTGCACACTGTTTTGGCGCTCTTGCGGGATTTACAACGATGCTAAGACACGAGTTATTTAGATGGGAAGCAGCATCTTCATTACTAATACCAGAAAATTGCTCTCTCATAACAAGATTGAGCAAAGCAAGTTTTATCTCAAAGAAAGTATTTTCAGCTATAGGTGGAGCAATAGGAGTGCTCATAAAATCATTTTTTGTGGTGCTAGTGAAGTCACACAACTTGGTGTTTTCAAGAGTAGTTATTTTTTGGGTTTTCAAATAAGAAAGCAAACAAGTAAAAACTATTTTTTTGTGTTTTTGAAGAACAAAACAAGCAAACAAAGCAAAAAGAAACTAAGCAAAACGAAAACAACAAAGTAAAGAGATTGGTTATGAGGGACTCCCCTTGTGAAGATGTCCTTGACTCCGCGGCAACGGCGCCAGAAAAATCTTTAATGGCGTCTAGTTGACGTGGGAGTTTCTTCTTCTTCGTTCCCCGGCAACGGCGCCAGAAAAATGCTTGATGGCTCAATGCACGGCGCCCAGAAAATGCTTGATGGCGGTGTTGATGTAGAGCTCGTTGGGAACCCCAAGAGGAAGGTATGATGAGCACAACAGCAAGTTTCCCTCAGTTACGAAACCAAGGTTTAATCGAACCAGTAGGAGCAAGGAAACACCCAAAGGTGTTACTAGATGAGCTTGGCAGGGCGCACTACCGGTGCTAGTAGCAACGTGGAGACCTGCACAACACACCACATAACTTTGTCCCCAACTTGCGATGAGGTTGTCAATCTCACCGTGTTTTGCGGAAAACAAAGGATTAAACATATCGAATGGAAAGAAGTAAAGTTACAGAAAGAAAAAACAAAGCAGAAACAGTTTATAGATTGTATGTAAAGTAAAGGACCGGGATCCATAGTTCACTAGAGGTGGCTCTCCTTAAGATAGATAACATGCTGGGTGAACAAATTACAGCGGGGCAATTGACAAACCGAGAAAGCAATACATGCATATACTAATTATCTTGACTCCTTTGAGACTTGATTGGTCATTACAACATAATATATAGACCGCCGTCCAACTGCATCTATGACTAATAATCCACCTTCAGGTTATCATCCGAACCCCTCTAGTATTAAGTTGCAAGCAACAGATTATTGCTTTACGAACTGCGTGTAAAGTAAACAATACAATTGTTCTATGAACAAAGGATCGTTGTTTTCTCCCTAGTAGCAACATCACATCAGTACCTTAGAGATTTCTGTCACTCCCCAGATTACCAGAGGCATGAACCCACTATCGAGCATAAATACTAACTCTTGGAGTTGCTAGCATCTACTTGGCCAAGATAGCTACTAACAACGGAAAGCATGCAAGATCTCAAATAACAAAGACATGATAGAATCAATAATCAATCTGAAATAGCATCTCAATATCCATCGGATGCCCGCAAACACAACATGTATGGATTACAAATAGATGATCTTGATCATGAACGGAGCTCACAAGATCTAAACATGAAAGCACAAAGGAGGAGAACCAGCCATCTAGCTACTACATGGATCCGTAGTCCAAGGATGAATACTCCACGCATCACACCAGAGGCTTGCATGGTGACGAAGAAGGCATCCAGGGTGAATTCCCGAAAACGGTAGGGTGCCGGGAAGAGCTTCAGATCCCCCCGATCTAGGGACAGAGACGACGACGGCTACAGACTCTTTCGTGGATTAGCTCACGAAAACGGCCATAAAACGTGAAAAATGACGAGTTTTTGGTCATAACTCTCAAACATGTATCGGGTCTTAGGGTTGTAAATCACCCTAGAAATACTCATGAAAATGACCCTAAAACGCGAAAACGATGAGTTTTGGTCATAACTCTCAAACATGTATCGGGTACCTCAAAATGTAGACAAAACCCTAGAAAGTAGATACTAAACAAGCACGAACATAAAAACAAGAACGACGTTTTGGTCATACCAACATGCATCAAGTCTTAACTCCTGCTCGTCCTCAAGTAGGTAAGTGATAAAAAAGAATAATTTTTTAGGTGACATGCAACATCATAATCTTGATCAAGGTCATTTGTAAAACATTGATAGCTGGGTCATAGTACTTGTAACATCGGATAAAAGATATAGTTCTAACAATAAGACATAACAACTATGTTGTAGCATAAAAAGGTACAAACAAAATATTCATGAATAACAATGCTTTTGAAGACGTTTGTTTGTTTCTCATATAGAAAACATAATGAGAATGGTATTCAGCTTGTCCCTCATAGTGTAGCAAATCATAAATTCATGGACACCTTCAAAGTTCATAAGGGTCTAATAGAAATCGTTCAAAATAAGCAATATCAACATTATGAACAACCAATAGTTTTGGGAAATTCACATAAACTAAGAATGACAATTAGCTCATCTTAATGGTGCATAAAGTAGAACGGTGGAGACTCAAATAAAAGTGGAAGAACCCTTCAAATGGAAGCACGATTTGCAAGTCCCGTGGAGCACCAAAAATTATGGTACTTAACCATGTTGAGAGTTTTTGGTCATAACTCTCAAACATGTATCGGGTCTTAGGATCATTGTCAAGAGCCATTCCACAAAATTGGCTCACGAGGATTTGCATGGACCATTAGACCCGATGCATGTTTAAGGCGATGACCAACAAATCACCCTGGAACCCCAAAACTGAGGGGCAATAACGTCATGAAACGGCCATAATATGCAAATCCGGCATTTTTTTGGTTAAAATTGTCAAACATGTATCAGGTCTAATGGTCGTTGTATTTGCCCTAAAACCCTAGAACTAGGGAATAGCTCATGAAAACGGTCATAAACACAAGAACGAAGAATTGTTGGTCATCCCCTTAAAACATGCATCGGGTCTAATGGTCCATGCAAATCCCCGAGGAGCACCAAAACAGTGTGGAATAACTCATGAAAATGACCCTAAAAACGCGAAAACGATGAGTTTTTGGTCATAACTCTCAAACATGTATCGGGTCTTAGGATCGTTGTAAATCCCCCAAGAGCGCCAAAACAGTGTGCAATAGCTCACGAAAACGGCCATAAAACGTGAAAAACGACGAGTTTTTGGTCATAACTCTCAAACATGTATCGGGTCTTAGGGTCGTTGTAAATCACCCTGGAACCCCAAAACTGTGGGCAATAACTCATGAAAACGGCCATAATATGCGAAATCGACAATTTTTTGGTTAAATTGTCAAACATGTATCGGGTCTAATGGTCGTTGTAATTCGCCCTGAAACCCTAGAACTGTGGAATAGCTCATGAAACGGTCATAAAACACAAGAACGACGAATTGTTGGTCATCCCCTTAACATGCATCGGGTCTAATGGTCCATGCAAATCCCCGTGGAGCACCAAAACAGTGTGGAATAACTCATGAAAATGACCCTAAAACGCGAAAACGATGAGTTTTTGGTCATAACTCTCAAACATGTATCGGGTCTTAGGATCGTTGTAAATCCCCCAAGAGCGCCAAAACAATGTGCAATAGCTCACGAAAACGGCCATAAAACGTGAAAACGACGAGTTTTTGGTCATAACTCTCAAACATGTATCGGGTCTTAGGGTCGTTGTAAATCACCCTGGAACCCCAAAACTGTGGGCAATAACTCATGAAAACGGCCATAATATGCGAAATCGACAATTTTTTGGTTAAAATTGTCAAACATGTATCGGGTCTAATGGTCGTTGTAATTCGCCCTGAAACCCTAGAACTGTGGAATAGCTCATGAAAACGGTCATAAAACACAAGAACGACGAATTGTTGGTCATCCCCTTAAACATGCATCGGGTCTAATGGTCCATGCAAATCCCCGTGGAGCACCAAAACAGTGTGGAATAACTCATGAAAATGACCCTAAAACGCGAAAACGATGAGTTTTTGGTCATAACTCTCAAACATGTATCGGGTCTTAGGATCGTTGTAAATCCCCCAAGAGCGCCAAAACAGTGTGCAATAGCTCACGAAAACGGCCATAAAACGTGAAAAACGACGAGTTTTTGGTCATAACTCTCAAACATGTATCGGGTCTTAGGGTCGTTGTAAATCACCCTGGAACCCCAAAACTGTGGGCAATAACTCATGAAAACGGCCATAATATGCGAAATCGACAATTTTTTGGTTAAAATTGTCAAACATGTATCGGGTCTAATGGTCGTTGTAATTCGCCCTGAAACCCTAGAACTGTGGAATAGCTCATGAAAACGGTCATAAAACACAAGAACGACGAATTGTTGGTCATCCCCTTAAACATGCATCGGGTCTAATGGTCCATGCAAATCCCCGTGGAGCACCAAAACAGTGTGGAATAACTCATGAAAATGACCCTAAAACGCGAAAACGATGAGTTTTTGGTCATAACTCTCAAACATGTATCGGGTCTTAGGATCGTTGTAAATCCCCCAAGAGCGCCAAAACAGTGTGCAATAGCTCACGAAAACGGCCATAAAACGTGAAAAACGACGAGTTTTTGGTCATAACTCTCAAACATGTATCGGGTCTTAGGGTCGTTGTAAATCACCCTGGAACCCCAAAACTGTGGGCAATAACTCATGAAAACGGCCATAATATGCGAAATCGACAATTTTTTGGTTAAATTGTCAAACATGTATCGGGTCTAATGGTCGTTGTAATTCGCCCTGAAACCCTAGAACTGTGGAATAGCTCATGAAAACGGTCATAAAACACAAGAACGACGAATTGTTGGTCATCCCCTTAAACATGCATCGGGTCTAATGGTCCATGCAAATCCCCGTGGAGCACCAAAACAGTGTGGAATAACTCATGAAAATGACCCTAAAACGCGAAAACGATGAGTTTTTGGTCATAACTCTCAAACATGTATCGGGTCTTAGGATCGTTGTAAATCCCCAAGAGCAGCCAAAACAGTGTGCAATAGCTCACGAAAACGGCCATAAAACGTGAAAAACGACGAGTTTTTGGTCATAACTCTCAAACATGTATCGGGTCTTAGGGTCGTTGTAAATCACCCTGGAACCCCAAAACTGTGGGCAATAACTCATGAAAACGGCCATAATATGCGAAATCGACAATTTTTTGGTTAAAATTGTCAAACATGTATCGGGTCTAATGGTCGTTGTAATTCGCCCTGAAACCCTAGAACTGTGGAATAGCTCATGAAAACGGTCATAAAACACAAGAACGACGAATTGTTGGTCATCCCCTTAAACATGCATCGGGTCTAATGGTCCATGCAAATCCCGTGGAGCACCAAAACAGTGTGGAATAACTCATGAAAATGACCCTAAAACGCGAAAACGATGAGTTTTTGGTCATAACTCTCAAACATGTATCGGGTCTTAGGATCGTTGTAAATCCCCCAAGAGCGCCAAAACAGTGTGCAATAGCTCACGAAAACGGCCATAAAACGTGAAAAACGACGAGTTTTTGGTCATAACTCTCAAACATGTATCGGGTCTTAGGGTCGTTGTAAATCACCCTGGAACCCCAAAACTGTGGGCAATAACTCATGAAAACGGCCATAATATGCGAAATCGACAATTTTTTGGTTAAAATTGTCAAACATGTATCGGGTCTAATGGTCGTTGTAATTCGCCCTGAAACCCTAGAACTGTGGAATAGCTCATGAAAACGGTCATAAAACACAAGAACGACGAATTGTTGGTCATCCCCTTAAACATGCATCGGGTCTAATGGTCCATGCAAATCCCCGTGGAGCACCAAAACAGTGTGGAATAACTCATGAAAATGACCCTAAAACGCGAAAACGATGAGTTTTTGGTCATAACTCTCAAACATGTATCGGGTCTTAGGATCGTTGTAAATCCCCCAAGAGCGCCAAAACAGTGTGCAATAGCTCACGAAAACGGCCATAAAACGTGAAAAACGACGAGTTTTTGGTCATAACTCTCAAACATGTATCGGGTCTTAGGGTCGTTGTAAATCACCCTGGAACCCCAAAACTGTGGGCAATAACTCATGAAAACGGCCATAATATGCGAAATCGACAATTTTTTGGTTAAAATTGTCAAACATGTATCGGGTCTAATGGTCGTTGTAATTCGCCCTGAAACCCTAGAACTGTGGAATAGCTCATGAAAACGGTCATAAAACACAAGAACGACGAATTGTTGGTCATCCCCTTAAACATGCATCGGGTCTAATGGTCCATGCAAATCCCCGTGGAGCACCAAAACAGTGTGGAATAACTCATGAAAATGACCCTAAAACGCGAAAACGATGAGTTTTTGGTCATAACTCTCAAACATGTATCGGGTCTTAGGATCGTTGTAAATCCCCCAAGAGCGCCAAAACAGTGTGCAATAGCTCACGAAAACGGCCATAAAACGTGAAAAACGACGAGTTTTTGGTCATAACTCTCAAACATGTATCGGGTCTTAGGGTCGTTGTAAATCACCCTGGAACCCCAAAACTGTGGGCAATAACTCATGAAAACGGCCATAATATGCGAAATCGACAATTTTTTGGTTAAAATTGTCAAACATGTATCGGGTCTAATGGTCGTTGTAATTCGCCCTGAAACCCTAGAACTGTGGAATAGCTCATGAAAACGGTCATAAAACACAAGAACGACGAATTGTTGGTCATCCCCTTAAACATGCATCGGGTCTAATGGTCCATGCAAATCCCCGTGGAGCACCAAAACAGTGTGGAATAACTCATGAAAATGACCCTAAAACGCGAAAACGATGAGTTTTTGGTCATAACTCTCAAACATGTATCGGGTCTTAGGATCGTTGTAAATCCCCCAAGAGCGCCAAAACAGTGTGCAATAGCTCACGAAAACGGCCATAAAACGTGAAAAACGACGAGTTTTTGGTCATAACTCTCAAACATGTATCGGGTCTTAGGGTCGTTGTAAATCACCCTGGAACCCCAAAACTGTGGGCAATAACTCATGAAAACGGCCATAATATGCGAAATCGACAATTTTTTGGTTAAAATTGTCAAACATGTATCGGGTCTAATGGTCGTTGTAATTCGCCCTGAAACCCTAGAACTGTGGAATAGCTCATGAAAACGGTCATAAAACACAAGAACGACGAATTGTTGGTCATCCCCTTAAACATGCATCGGGTCTAATGGTCCATGCAAATCCCCGTGGAGCACCAAACAGTGTGGAATAACTCATGAAAATGACCCTAAAACGCGAAAACGATGAGTTTTTGGTCATAACTCTCAAACATGTATCGGGTCTTAGGATCGTTGTAAATCCCCCAAGAGCGCCAAAACAGTGTGCAATAGCTCACGAAAACGGCCATAAAACGTGAAAAACGACGAGTTTTTGGTCATAACTCTCAAACATGTATCGGGTCTTAGGGTCGTTGTAAATCACCCTGGAACCCCAAAACTGTGGGCAATAACTCATGAAAACGGCCATAATATGCGAAATCGACAATTTTTTGGTTAAATTGTCAAACATGTATCGGGTCTAATGGTCGTTGTAATTCGCCCTGAAACCCTAGAACTGTGGAATAGCTCATGAAAACGGTCATAAAACACAAGAACGACGAATTGTTGGTCATCCCCTTAAACATGCATCGGGTCTAATGGTCCATGCAAATCCCCGTGGAGCACCAAAACAGTGTGGAATAACTCATGAAAATGACCCTAAAACGCGAAAACGATGAGTTTTTGGTCATAACTCTCAAACATGTATCGGGTCTTAGGATCGTTGTAAATCCCCCAAGAGCGCCAAAACAGTGTGCAATAGCTCACGAAAACGGCCATAAAACGTGAAAAACGACGAGTTTTTGGTCATAACTCTCAAACATGTATCGGGTCTTAGGGTCGTTGTAAATCACCCTGGAACCCCAAAACTGTGGGCAATAACTCATGAAAACGGCCATAATATGCGAAATCGACAATTTTTTGGTTAAAATTGTCAAACATGTATCGGGTCTAATGGTCGTTGTAATTCGCCCTGAAACCCTAGAACTGTGGAATAGCTCATGAAAACGGTCATAAAACACAAGAACGACGAATTGTTGGTCATCCCCTTAAACATGCATCGGGTCTAATGGTCCATGCAAATCCCGTGGAGCACCAAACAGTGTGGAATAACTCATGAAAATGACCCTAAAACGCGAAAACGATGAGTTTTTGGTCATAACTCTCAAACATGTATCGGGTCTTAGGATCGTTGTAAATCCCCCAAGAGCGCCAAAACAGTGTGCAATAGCTCACGAAAACGGCCATAAAACGTGAAAAACGACGAGTTTTTGGTCATAACTCTCAAACATGTATCGGGTCTTAGGGTCGTTGTAAATCACCCTGGAACCCCAAAACTGTGGGCAATAACTCATGAAAACGGCCATAATATGCGAAATCGACAATTTTTTGGTTAAAATTGTCAAACATGTATCGGGTCTAATGGTCGTTGTAATTCGCCCTGAAACCCTAGAACTGTGGAATAGCTCATGAAAACGGTCATAAAACACAAGAACGACGAATTGTTGGTCATCCCCTTAAACATGCATCGGGTCTAATGGTCCATGCAAATCCCCGTGGAGCACCAAAACAGTGTGGAATAACTCATGAAAATGACCCTAAAACGCGAAAACGATGAGTTTTTGGTCATAACTCTCAAACATGTATCGGGTCTTAGGATCGTTGTAAATCCCCCAAGAGCGCCAAAACAGTGTGCAATAGCTCACGAAAACGGCCATAAAACGTGAAAAACGACGAGTTTTTGGTCATAACTCTCAAACATGTATCGGGTCTTAGGGTCGTTGTAAATCACCCTGGAACCCCAAAACTGTGGGCAATAACTCATGAAAACGGCCATAATATGCGAAATCGACAATTTTTTGGTTAAAATTGTCAAACATGTATCGGGTCTAATGGTCGTTGTAATTCGCCCTGAAACCCTAGAACTGTGGAATAGCTCATGAAAACGGTCATAAAACACAAGAACGACGAATTGTTGGTCATCCCCTTAAACATGCATCGGGTCTAATGGTCCATGCAAATCCCCGTGGAGCACCAAAACAGTGTGGAATAACTCATGAAAATGACCCTAAAACGCGAAAACGATGAGTTTTTGGTCATAACTCTCAAACATGTATCGGGTCTTAGGATCGTTGTAAATCCCCCAAGAGCGCCAAAACAGTGTGCAATAGCTCACGAAAACGGCCATAAAACGTGAAAAACGACGAGTTTTTGGTCATAACTCTCAAACATGTATCGGGTCTTAGGGTCGTTGTAAATCACCCTGGAACCCCAAAACTGTGGGCAATAACTCATGAAAACGGCCATAATATGCGAAATCGACAATTTTTTGGTTAAAATTGTCAAACATGTATCGGGTCTAATGGTCGTTGTAATTCGCCCTGAAACCCTAGAACTGTGGAATAGCTCATGAAAACGGTCATAAAACACAAGAACGACGAATTGTTGGTCATCCCCTTAAACATGCATCGGGTCTAATGGTCCATGCAAATCCCCGTGGAGCACCAAAACAGTGTGGAATAACTCATGAAAATGACCCTAAAACGCGAAAACGATGAGTTTTTGGTCATAACTCTCAAACATGTATCGGGTCTTAGGATCGTTGTAAATCCCCCAAGAGCGCCAAAACAGTGTGCAATAGCTCACGAAAACGGCCATAAAACGTGAAAAACGACGAGTTTTTGGTCATAACTCTCAAACATGTATCGGGTCTTAGGGTCGTTGTAAATCACCCTGGAACCCCAAAACTGTGGGCAATAACTCATGAAAACGGCCATAATATGCGAAATCGACAATTTTTTGGTTAAAATTGTCAAACATGTATCGGGTCTAATGGTCGTTGTAATTCGCCCTGAAACCCTAGAACTGTGGAATAGCTCATGAAAACGGTCATAAAACACAAGAACGACGAATTGTTGGTCATCCCCTTAAACATGCATCGGGTCTAATGGTCCATGCAAATCCCCGTGGAGCACCAAACAGTGTGGAATAACTCATGAAAATGACCCTAAAACGCGAAAACGATGAGTTTTTGGTCATAACTCTCAAACATGTATCGGGTCTTAGGATCGTTGTAAATCCCCCAAGAGCGCCAAAACAGTGTGCAATAGCTCACGAAAACGGCCATAAAACGTGAAAAACGACGAGTTTTTGGTCATAACTCTCAAACATGTATCGGGTCTTAGGGTCGTTGTAAATCACCCTGGAACCCCAAAACTGTGGGCAATAACTCATGAAAACGGCCATAATATGCGAAATCGACAATTTTTTGGTTAAAATTGTCAAACATGTATCGGGTCTAATGGTCGTTGTAATTCGCCCTGAAACCCTAGAACTGTGGAATAGCTCATGAAAACGGTCATAAAACACAAGAACGACGAATTGTTGGTCATCCCCTTAAACATGCATCGGGTCTAATGGTCCATGCAAATCCCCGTGGAGCACCAAAACAGTGTGGAATAACTCATGAAAATGACCCTAAAACGCGGAAAACGATGAGTTTTTGGTCATAACTCTCAAACATGTATCGGGTCTTAGGATCGTTGTAAATCCCCCAAGAGCGCCAAAACAGTGTGCAATAGCTCACGAAAACGGCCATAAAACGTGAAAAACGACGAGTTTTTGGTCATAACTCTCAAACATGTATCGGGTCTTAGGGTCGTTGTAAATCACCCTGGAACCCCAAAACTGTGGGCAATAACTCATGAAAACGGCCATAATATGCGAAATCGACAATTTTTGGTTAAAATTGTCAAACATGTATCGGGTCTAATGGTCGTTGTAATTCGCCCTGAAACCCTAGAACTGTGGAATAGCTCATGAAAACGGTCATAAAACACAAGAACGACGAATTGTTGGTCATCCCCTTAAACATGCATCGGGTCTAATGGTCCATGCAAATCCCCGTGGAGCACCAAAACAGTGTGGAATAACTCATGAAAATGACCCTAAAACGCGAAAACGATGAGTTTTTGGTCATAACTCTCAAACATGTATCGGGTCTTAGGATCGTTGTAAATCCCCCAAGAGCGCCAAAACAGTGTGCAATAGCTCACGAAAACGGCCATAAAACGTGAAAAACGACGAGTTTTTGGTCATAACTCTCAAACATGTATCGGGTCTTAGGGTCGTTGTAAATCACCCTGGAACCCCAAAACTGTGGGCAATAACTCATGAAAACGGCCATAATATGCGAAATCGACAATTTTTTGGTTAAAATTGTCAAACATGTATCGGGTCTAATGGTCGTTGTAATTCGCCCTGAAACCCTAGAACTGTGGAATAGCTCATGAAAACGGTCATAAAACACAAGAACGACGAATTGTTGGTCATCCCCTTAAACATGCATCGGGTCTAATGGTCCATGCAAATCCCCGTGGAGCACCAAAACAGTGTGGAATAACTCATGAAAATGACCCTAAAACGCGAAAACGATGAGTTTTTGGTCATAACTCTCAAACATGTATCGGGTCTTAGGATCGTTGTAAATCCCCCAAGAGCGCCAAAACAGTGTGCAATAGCTCACGAAAACGGCCATAAAACGTGAAAAACGACGAGTTTTTGGTCATAACTCTCAAACATGTATCGGGTCTTAGGGTCGTTGTAAATCACCCTGGAACCCCAAAACTGTGGGCAATAACTCATGAAAACGGCCATAATATGCGAAATCGACAATTTTTTGGTTAAAATTGTCAAACATGTATCGGGTCTAATGGTCGTTGTAATTCGCCCTGAAACCCTAGAACTGTGGAATAGCTCATGAAAACGGTCATAAAACACAAGAACGACGAATTGTTGGTCATCCCCTTAAACATGCATCGGGTCTAATGGTCCATGCAAATCCCCGTGGAGCACCAAAACAGTGTGGAATAACTCATGAAAATGACCCTAAAACGCGAAAACGATGAGTTTTTGGTCATAACTCTCAAACATGTATCGGGTCTTAGGATCGTTGTAAATCCCCCAAGAGCGCCAAAACAGTGTGCAATAGCTCACGAAAACGGCCATAAAACGTGAAAAACGACGAGTTTTTGGTCATAACTCTCAAACATGTATCGGGTCTTAGGGTCGTTGTAAATCACCCTGGAACCCCAAAACTGTGGGCAATAACTCATGAAAACGGCCATAATATGCGAAATCGACAATTTTTTGGTTAAAATTGTCAAACATGTATCGGGTCTAATGGTCGTTGTAATTCGCCCTGAAACCCTAGAACTGTGGAATAGCTCATGAAAACGGTCATAAAACACAAGAACGACGAATTGTTGGTCATCCCCTTAAACATGCATCGGGTCTAATGGTCCATGCAAATCCCCGTGGAGCACCAAAACAGTGTGGAATAACTCATGAAAATGACCCTAAAACGCGAAAACGATGAGTTTTTGGTCATAACTCTCAAACATGTATCGGGTCTTAGGATCGTTGTAAATCCCCCAAGAGCGCCAAAACAGTGTGCAATAGCTCACGAAAACGGCCATAAAACGTGAAAAACGACGAGTTTTTGGTCATAACTCTCAAACATGTATCGGGTCTTAGGGTCGTTGTAAATCACCCTGGAACCCCAAAACTGTGGGCAATAACTCATGAAAACGGCCATAATATGCGAAATCGACAATTTTTTGGTTAAAATTGTCAAACATGTATCGGGTCTAATGGTCGTTGTAATTCGCCCTGAAACCCTAGAACTGTGGAATAGCTCATGAAAACGGTCATAAAACACAAGAACGACGAATTGTTGGTCATCCCCTTAAACATGCATCGGGTCTAATGGTCCATGCAAATCCCCGTGGAGCACCAAAACAGTGTGGAATAACTCATGAAAATGACCCTAAAACGCGAAAACGATGAGTTTTTGGTCATAACTCTCAAACATGTATCGGGTCTTAGGATCGTTGTAAATCCCCCAAGAGCGCCAAAACAGTGTGCAATAGCTCACGAAAACGGCCATAAAACGTGAAAAACGACGAGTTTTTGGTCATAACTCTCAAACATGTATCGGGTCTTAGGGTCGTTGTAAATCACCCTGGAACCCCAAAACTGTGGGCAATAACTCATGAAAACGGCCATAATATGCGAAATCGACAATTTTTTGGTTAAAATTGTCAAACATGTATCGGGTCTAATGGTCGTTGTAATTCGCCCTGAAACCCTAGAACTGTGGAATAGCTCATGAAAACGGTCATAAAACACAAGAACGACGAATTGTTGGTCATCCCCTTAAACATGCATCGGGTCTAATGGTCCATGCAAATCCCCGTGGAGCACCAAAACAGTGTGGAATAACTCATGAAAATGACCCTAAAACGCGAAAACGATGAGTTTTTGGTCATAACTCTCAAACATGTATCGGGTCTTAGGATCGTTGTAAATCCCCCAAGAGCGCCAAAACAGTGTGCAATAGCTCACGAAAACGGCCATAAAACGTGAAAAACGACGAGTTTTTGGTCATAACTCTCAAACATGTATCGGGTCTTAGGGTCGTTGTAAATCACCCTGGAACCCCAAAACTGTGGGCAATAACTCATGAAAACGGCCATAATATGCGAAATCGACAATTTTTTGGTTAAAATTGTCAAACATGTATCGGGTCTAATGGTCGTTGTAATTCGCCCTGAAACCCTAGAACTGTGGAATAGCTCATGAAAACGGTCATAAAACACAAGAACGACGAATTGTTGGTCATCCCCTTAAACATGCATCGGGTCTAATGGTCCATGCAAATCCCCGTGGAGCACCAAAACAGTGTGGAATAACTCATGAAAATGACCCTAAAACGCGAAAACGATGAGTTTTTGGTCATAACTCTCAAACATGTATCGGGTCTTAGGATCGTTGTAAATCCCCCAAGAGCGCCAAAACAGTGTGCAATAGCTCACGAAAACGGCCATAAAACGTGAAAAACGACGAGTTTTTGGTCATAACTCTCAAACATGTATCGGGTCTTAGGGTCGTTGTAAATCACCCTGGAACCCCAAAACTGTGGGCAATAACTCATGAAAACGGCCATAATATGCGAAATCGACAATTTTTTGGTTAAAATTGTCAAACATGTATCGGGTCTAATGGTCGTTGTAATTCGCCCTGAAACCCTAGAACTGTGGAATAGCTCATGAAAACGGTCATAAAACACAAGAACGACGAATTGTTGGTCATCCCCTTAAACATGCATCGGGTCTAATGGTCCATGCAAATCCCCGTGGAGCACCAAAACAGTGTGGAATAACTCATGAAAATGACCCTAAAACGCGAAAACGATGAGTTTTTGGTCATAACTCTCAAACATGTATCGGGTCTTAGGATCGTTGTAAATCCCCCAAGAGCGCCAAAACAGTGTGCAATAGCTCACGAAAACGGCCATAAAACGTGAAAAACGACGAGTTTTTGGTCATAACTCTCAAACATGTATCGGGTCTTAGGGTCGTTGTAAATCACCCTGGAACCCCAAAACTGTGGGCAATAACTCATGAAAACGGCCATAATATGCGAAATCGACAATTTTTTGGTTAAAATTGTCAAACATGTATCGGGTCTAATGGTCGTTGTAATTCGCCCTGAAACCCTAGAACTGTGGAATAGCTCATGAAAACGGTCATAAAACACAAGAACGACGAATTGTTGGTCATCCCCTTAAACATGCATCGGGTCTAATGGTCCATGCAAATCCCCGTGGAGCACCAAAACAGTGTGGAATAACTCATGAAAATGACCCTAAAACGCGAAAACGATGAGTTTTTGGTCATAACTCTCAAACATGTATCGGGTCTTAGGATCGTTGTAAATCCCCCAAGAGCGCCAAAACAGTGTGCAATAGCTCACGAAAACGGCCATAAAACGTGAAAAACGACGAGTTTTTGGTCATAACTCTCAAACATGTATCGGGTCTTAGGGTCGTTGTAAATCACCCTGGAACCCCAAAACTGTGGGCAATAACTCATGAAAACGGCCATAATATGCGAAATCGACAATTTTTTGGTTAAAATTGTCAAACATGTATCGGGTCTAATGGTCGTTGTAATTCGCCCTGAAACCCTAGAACTGTGGAATAGCTCATGAAAACGGTCATAAAACACAAGAACGACGAATTGTTGGTCATCCCCTTAAACATGCATCGGGTCTAATGGTCCATGCAAATCCCCGTGGAGCACCAAAACAGTGTGGAATAACTCATGAAAATGACCCTAAAACGCGAAAACGATGAGTTTTTGGTCATAACTCTCAAACATGTATCGGGTCTTAGGATCGTTGTAAATCCCCCAAGAGCGCCAAAACAGTGTGCAATAGCTCACGAAAACGGCCATAAAACGTGAAAAACGACGAGTTTTTGGTCATAACTCTCAAACATGTATCGGGTCTTAGGGTCGTTGTAAATCACCCTGGAACCCCAAAACTGTGGGCAATAACTCATGAAAACGGCCATAATATGCGAAATCGACAATTTTTTGGTTAAAATTGTCAAACATGTATCGGGTCTAATGGTCGTTGTAATTCGCCCTGAAACCCTAGAACTGTGGAATAGCTCATGAAAACGGTCATAAAACACAAGAACGACGAATTGTTGGTCATCCCCTTAAACATGCATCGGGTCTAATGGTCCATGCAAATCCCCGTGGAGCACCAAAACAGTGTGGAATAACTCATGAAAATGACCCTAAAACGCGAAAACGATGAGTTTTTGGTCATAACTCTCAAACATGTATCGGGTCTTAGGATCGTTGTAAATCCCCCAAGAGCGCCAAAACAGTGTGCAATAGCTCACGAAAACGGCCATAAAACGTGAAAAACGACGAGTTTTTGGTCATAACTCTCAAACATGTATCGGGTCTTAGGGTCGTTGTAAATCACCCTGGAACCCCAAAACTGTGGGCAATAACTCATGAAAACGGCCATAATATGCGAAATCGACAATTTTTTGGTTAAAATTGTCAAACATGTATCGGGTCTAATGGTCGTTGTAATTCGCCCTGAAACCCTAGAACTGTGGAATAGCTCATGAAAACGGTCATAAAACACAAGAACGACGAATTGTTGGTCATCCCCTTAAACATGCATCGGGTCTAATGGTCCATGCAAATCCCCGTGGAGCACCAAAACAGTGTGGAATAACTCATGAAAATGACCCTAAAACGCGAAAACGATGAGTTTTTGGTCATAACTCTCAAACATGTATCGGGTCTTAGGATCGTTGTAAATCCCCCAAGAGCGCCAAAACAGTGTGCAATAGCTCACGAAAACGGCCATAAAACGTGAAAAACGACGAGTTTTTGGTCATAACTCTCAAACATGTATCGGGTCTTAGGGTCGTTGTAAATCACCCTGGAACCCCAAAACTGTGGGCAATAACTCATGAAAACGGCCATAATATGCGAAATCGACAATTTTTTGGTTAAAATTGTCAAACATGTATCGGGTCTAATGGTCGTTGTAATTCGCCCTGAAACCCTAGAACTGTGGAATAGCTCATGAAAACGGTCATAAAACACAAGAACGACGAATTGTTGGTCATCCCCTTAAACATGCATCGGGTCTAATGGTCCATGCAAATCCCCGTGGAGCACCAAACAGTGTGGAATAACTCATGAAAATGACCCTAAAACGCGAAAACGATGAGTTTTTGGTCATAACTCTCAAACATGTATCGGGTCTTAGGATCGTTGTAAATCCCCCAAGAGCGCCAAAACAGTGTGCAATAGCTCACGAAAACGGCCATAAAACGTGAAAAACGACGAGTTTTTGGTCATAACTCTCAAACATGTATCGGGTCTTAGGGTCGTTGTAAATCACCCTGGAACCCCAAAACTGTGGGCAATAACTCATGAAAACGGCCATAATATGCGAAATCGACAATTTTTTGGTTAAAATTGTCAAACATGTATCGGGTCTAATGGTCGTTGTAATTCGCCCTGAAACCCTAGAACTGTGGAATAGCTCATGAAAACGGTCATAAAACACAAGAACGACGAATTGTTGGTCATCCCCTTAAACATGCATCGGGTCTAATGGTCCATGCAAATCCCCGTGGAGCACCAAACAGTGTGGAATAACTCATGAAAATGACCCTAAAACGCGAAAACGATGAGTTTTTGGTCATAACTCTCAAACATGTATCGGGTCTTAGGATCGTTGTAAATCCCCCAAGAGCGCCAAAACAGTGTGCAATAGCTCACGAAAACGGCCATAAAACGTGAAAAACGACGAGTTTTTGGTCATAACTCTCAAACATGTATCGGGTCTTAGGGTCGTTGTAAATCACCCTGGAACCCCAAAACTGTGGGCAATAACTCATGAAAACGGCCATAATATGCGAAATCGACAATTTTTTGGTTAAAATTGTCAAACATGTATCGGGTCTAATGGTCGTTGTAATTCGCCCTGAAACCCTAGAACTGTGGAATAGCTCATGAAAACGGTCATAAAACACAAGAACGACGAATTGTTGGTCATCCCCTTAAACATGCATCGGGTCTAATGGTCCATGCAAATCCCCGTGGAGCACCAAAACAGTGTGGAATAACTCATGAAAATGACCCTAAAACGCGAAAACGATGAGTTTTTGGTCATAACTCTCAAACATGTATCGGGTCTTAGGATCGTTGTAAATCCCCCAAGAGCGCCAAAACAGTGTGCAATAGCTCACGAAAACGGCCATAAAACGTGAAAACGACGAGTTTTTGGTCATAACTCTCAAACATGTATCGGGTCTTAGGGTCGTTGTAAATCACCCTGGAACCCCAAAACTGTGGGCAATAACTCATGAAAACGGCCATAATATGCGAAATCGACAATTTTTTGGTTAAAATTGTCAAACATGTATCGGGTCTAATGGTCGTTGTAATTCGCCCTGAAACCCTAGAACTGTGGAATAGCTCATGAAAACGGTCATAAAACACAAGAACGACGAATTGTTGGTCATCCCCTTAAACATGCATCGGGTCTAATGGTCCATGCAAATCCCCGTGGAGCACCAAAACAGTGTGGAATAACTCATGAAAATGACCCTAAAACGCGAAAACGATGAGTTTTTGGTCATAACTCTCAAACATGTATCGGGTCTTAGGATCGTTGTAAATCCCCCAAGAGCGCCAAAACAGTGTGCAATAGCTCACGAAAACGGCCATAAAACGTGAAAAACGACGAGTTTTTGGTCATAACTCTCAAACATGTATCGGGTCTTAGGGTCGTTGTAAATCACCCTGGAACCCCAAAACTGTGGGCAATAACTCATGAAAACGGCCATAATATGCGAAATCGACAATTTTTTGGTTAAAATTGTCAAACATGTATCGGGTCTAATGGTCGTTGTAATTCGCCCTGAAACCCTAGAACTGTGGAATAGCTCATGAAAACGGTCATAAAACACAAGAACGACGAATTGTTGGTCATCCCCTTAAACATGCATCGGGTCTAATGGTCCATGCAAATCCCCGTGGAGCACCAAAACAGTGTGGAATAACTCATGAAAATGACCCTAAAACGCGAAAACGATGAGTTTTTGGTCATAACTCTCAAACATGTATCGGGTCTTAGGATCGTTGTAAATCCCCCAAGAGCGCCAAAACAGTGTGCAATAGCTCACGAAAACGGCCATAAAACGTGAAAAACGACGAGTTTTTGGTCATAACTCTCAAACATGTATCGGGTCTTAGGGTCGTTGTAAATCACCCTGGAACCCCAAAACTGTGGGCAATAACTCATGAAAACGGCCATAATATGCGAAATCGACAATTTTTTGGTTAAAATTGTCAAACATGTATCGGGTCTAATGGTCGTTGTAATTCGCCCTGAAACCCTAGAACTGTGGAATAGCTCATGAAAACGGTCATAAAACACAAGAACGACGAATTGTTGGTCATCCCCTTAAACATGCATCGGGTCTAATGGTCCATGCAAATCCCCGTGGAGCACCAAAACAGTGTGGAATAACTCATGAAAATGACCCTAAAACGCGAAAACGATGAGTTTTTGGTCATAACTCTCAAACATGTATCGGGTCTTAGGATCGTTGTAAATCCCCCAAGAGCGCCAAAACAGTGTGCAATAGCTCACGAAAACGGCCATAAAACGTGAAAAACGACGAGTTTTTGGTCATAACTCTCAAACATGTATCGGGTCTTAGGGTCGTTGTAAATCACCCTGGAACCCCAAAACTGTGGGCAATAACTCATGAAAACGGCCATAATATGCGAAATCGACAATTTTTTGGTTAAAATTGTCAAACATGTATCGGGTCTAATGGTCGTTGTAATTCGCCCTGAAACCCTAGAACTGTGGAATAGCTCATGAAAACGGTCATAAAACACAAGAACGACGAATTGTTGGTCATCCCCTTAAACATGCATCGGGTCTAATGGTCCATGCAAATCCCCGTGGAGCACCAAAACAGTGTGGAATAACTCATGAAAATGACCCTAAAACGCGAAAACGATGAGTTTTTGGTCATAACTCTCAAACATGTATCGGGTCTTAGGATCGTTGTAAATCCCCCAAGAGCGCCAAAACAGTGTGCAATAGCTCACGAAAACGGCCATAAAACGTGAAAAACGACGAGTTTTTGGTCATAACTCTCAAACATGTATCGGGTCTTAGGGTCGTTGTAAATCACCCTGGAACCCCAAAACTGTGGGCAATAACTCATGAAAACGGCCATAATATGCGAAATCGACAATTTTTTGGTTAAAATTGTCAAACATGTATCGGGTCTAATGGTCGTTGTAATTCGCCCTGAAACCCTAGAACTGTGGAATAGCTCATGAAAACGGTCATAAAACACAAGAACGACGAATTGTTGGTCATCCCCTTAAACATGCATCGGGTCTAATGGTCCATGCAAATCCCCGTGGAGCACCAAAACAGTGTGGAATAACTCATGAAAATGACCCTAAAACGCGAAAACGATGAGTTTTTGGTCATAACTCTCAAACATGTATCGGGTCTTAGGATCGTTGTAAATCCCCCAAGAGCGCCAAAACAGTGTGCAATAGCTCACGAAAACGGCCATAAAACGTGAAAAACGACGAGTTTTTGGTCATAACTCTCAAACATGTATCGGGTCTTAGGGTCGTTGTAAATCACCCTGGAACCCCAAAACTGTGGGCAATAACTCATGAAAACGGCCATAATATGCGAAATCGACAATTTTTTGGTTAAAATTGTCAAACATGTATCGGGTCTAATGGTCGTTGTAATTCGCCCTGAAACCCTAGAACTGTGGAATAGCTCATGAAAACGGTCATAAAACACAAGAACGACGAATTGTTGGTCATCCCCTTAAACATGCATCGGGTCTAATGGTCCATGCAAATCCCCGTGGAGCACCAAAACAGTGTGGAATAACTCATGAAAATGACCCTAAAACGCGAAAACGATGAGTTTTTGGTCATAACTCTCAAACATGTATCGGGTCTTAGGATCGTTGTAAATCCCCCAAGAGCGCCAAAACAGTGTGCAATAGCTCACGAAAACGGCCATAAAACGTGAAAAACGACGAGTTTTTGGTCATAACTCTCAAACATGTATCGGGTCTTAGGGTCGTTGTAAATCACCCTGGAACCCCAAAACTGTGGGCAATAACTCATGAAAACGGCCATAATATGCGAAATCGACAATTTTTTGGTTAAAATTGTCAAACATGTATCGGGTCTAATGGTCGTTGTAATTCGCCCTGAAACCCTAGAACTGTGGAATAGCTCATGAAAACGGTCATAAAACACAAGAACGACGAATTGTTGGTCATCCCCTTAAACATGCATCGGGTCTAATGGTCCATGCAAATCCCCGTGGAGCACCAAAACAGTGTGGAATAACTCATGAAAATGACCCTAAAACGCGAAAACGATGAGTTTTTGGTCATAACTCTCAAACATGTATCGGGTCTTAGGATCGTTGTAAATCCCCCAAGAGCGCCAAAACAGTGTGCAATAGCTCACGAAAACGGCCATAAAACGTGAAAAACGACGAGTTTTTGGTCATAACTCTCAAACATGTATCGGGTCTTAGGGTCGTTGTAAATCACCCTGGAACCCCAAAACTGTGGGCAATAACTCATGAAAACGGCCATAATATGCGAAATCGACAATTTTTTGGTTAAAATTGTCAAACATGTATCGGGTCTAATGGTCGTTGTAATTCGCCCTGAAACCCTAGAACTGTGGAATAGCTCATGAAAACGGTCATAAAACACAAGAACGACGAATTGTTGGTCATCCCCTTAAACATGCATCGGGTCTAATGGTCCATGCAAATCCACGTGGAGCACCAAAACAGTGTGGAATAACTCATGAAAATGACCCTAAAACGCGAAAACGATGAGTTTTTGGTCATAACTCTCAAACATGTATCGGGTCTTAGGATCGTTGTAAATCCCCCAAGAGCGCCAAAACAGTGTGCAATAGCTCACGAAAACGGCCATAAAACGTGAAAAACGACGAGTTTTTGGTCATAACTCTCAAACATGTATCGGGTCTTAGGGTCGTTGTAAATCACCCTGGAACCCCAAAACTGTGGGCAATAACTCATGAAAACGGCCATAATATGCGAAATCGACAATTTTTTGGTTAAAATTGTCAAACATGTATCGGGTCTAATGGTCGTTGTAATTCGCCCTGAAACCCTAGAACTGTGGAATAGCTCATGAAAACGGTCATAAAACACAAGAACGACGAATTGTTGGTCATCCCCTTAAACATGCATCGGGTCTAATGGTCCATGCAAATCCCCGTGGAGCACCAAAACAGTGTGGAATAACTCATGAAAATGACCCTAAAACGCGAAAACGATGAGTTTTTGGTCATAACTCTCAAACATGTATCGGGTCTTAGGATCGTTGTAAATCCCCCAAGAGCGCCAAAACAGTGTGCAATAGCTCACGAAAACGGCCATAAAACGTGAAAAACGACGAGTTTTTGGTCATAACTCTCAAACATGTATCGGGTCTTAGGGTCGTTGTAAATCACCCTGGAACCCCAAAACTGTGGGCAATAACTCATGAAAACGGCCATAATATGCGAAATCGACAATTTTTTGGTTAAAATTGTCAAACATGTATCGGGTCTAATGGTCGTTGTAATTCGCCCTGAAACCCTAGAACTGTGGAATAGCTCATGAAAACGGTCATAAAACACAAGAACGACGAATTGTTGGTCATCCCCTTAAACATGCATCGGGTCTAATGGTCCATGCAAATCCCCGTGGAGCACCAAAACAGTGTGGAATAACTCATGAAAATGACCCTAAAACGCGAAAACGATGAGTTTTTGGTCATAACTCTCAAACATGTATCGGGTCTTAGGATCGTTGTAAATCCCCCAAGAGCGCCAAAACAGTGTGCAATAGCTCACGAAAACGGCCATAAAACGTGAAAAACGACGAGTTTTTGGTCATAACTCTCAAACATGTATCGGGTCTTAGGGTCGTTGTAAATCACCCTGGAACCCCAAAACTGTGGGCAATAACTCATGAAAACGGCCATAATATGCGAAATCGACAATTTTTTGGTTAAAATTGTCAAACATGTATCGGGTCTAATGGTCGTTGTAATTCGCCCTGAAACCCTAGAACTGTGGAATAGCTCATGAAAACGGTCATAAAACACAAGAACGACGAATTGTTGGTCATCCCCTTAAACATGCATCGGGTCTAATGGTCCATGCAAATCCCCGTGGAGCACCAAAACAGTGTGGAATAACTCATGAAAATGACCCTAAAACGCGAAAACGATGAGTTTTTGGTCATAACTCTCAAACATGTATCGGGTCTTAGGATCGTTGTAAATCCCCCAAGAGCGCCAAAACAGTGTGCAATAGCTCACGAAAACGGCCATAAAACGTGAAAAACGACGAGTTTTTGGTCATAACTCTCAAACATGTATCGGGTCTTAGGGTCGTTGTAAATCACCCTGGAACCCCAAAACTGTGGGCAATAACTCATGAAAACGGCCATAATATGCGAAATCGACAATTTTTTGGTTAAAATTGTCAAACATGTATCGGGTCTAATGGTCGTTGTAATTCGCCCTGAAACCCTAGAACTGTGGAATAGCTCATGAAAACGGTCATAAAACACAAGAACGACGAATTGTTGGTCATCCCCTTAAACATGCATCGGGTCTAATGGTCCATGCAAATCCCCGTGGAGCACCAAAACAGTGTGGAATAACTCATGAAAATGACCCTAAAACGCGAAAACGATGAGTTTTTGGTCATAACTCTCAAACATGTATCGGGTCTTAGGATCGTTGTAAATCCCCCAAGAGCGCCAAAACAGTGTGCAATAGCTCACGAAAACGGCCATAAAACGTGAAAAACGACGAGTTTTTGGTCATAACTCTCAAACATGTATCGGGTCTTAGGGTCGTTGTAAATCACCCTGGAACCCCAAAACTGTGGGCAATAACTCATGAAAACGGCCATAATATGCGAAATCGACAATTTTTTGGTTAAAATTGTCAAACATGTATCGGGTCTAATGGTCGTTGTAATTCGCCCTGAAACCCTAGAACTGTGGAATAGCTCATGAAAACGGTCATAAAACACAAGAACGACGAATTGTTGGTCATCCCCTTAAACATGCATCGGGTCTAATGGTCCATGCAAATCCCCGTGGAGCACCAAAACAGTGTGGAATAACTCATGAAAATGACCCTAAAACGCGAAAACGATGAGTTTTTGGTCATAACTCTCAAACATGTATCGGGTCTTAGGATCGTTGTAAATCCCCCAAGAGCGCCAAAACAGTGTGCAATAGCTCACGAAAACGGCCATAAAACGTGAAAAACGACGAGTTTTTGGTCATAACTCTCAAACATGTATCGGGTCTTAGGGTCGTTGTAAATCACCCTGGAACCCCAAAACTGTGGGCAATAACTCATGAAAACGGCCATAATATGCGAAATCGACAATTTTTTGGTTAAAATTGTCAAACATGTATCGGGTCTAATGGTCGTTGTAATTCGCCCTGAAACCCTAGAACTGTGGAATAGCTCATGAAAACGGTCATAAAACACAAGAACGACGAATTGTTGGTCATCCCCTTAAACATGCATCGGGTCTAATGGTCCATGCAAATCCCCGTGGAGCACCAAAACAGTGTGGAATAACTCATGAAAATGACCCTAAAACGCGAAAACGATGAGTTTTTGGTCATAACTCTCAAACATGTATCGGGTCTTAGGATCGTTGTAAATCCCCCAAGAGCGCCAAAACAGTGTGCAATAGCTCACGAAAACGGCCATAAAACGTGAAAAACGACGAGTTTTTGGTCATAACTCTCAAACATGTATCGGGTCTTAGGGTCGTTGTAAATCACCCTGGAACCCCAAAACTGTGGGCAATAACTCATGAAAACGGCCATAATATGCGAAATCGACAATTTTTTGGTTAAAATTGTCAAACATGTATCGGGTCTAATGGTCGTTGTAATTCGCCCTGAAACCCTAGAACTGTGGAATAGCTCATGAAAACGGTCATAAAACACAAGAACGACGAATTGTTGGTCATCCCCTTAAACATGCATCGGGTCTAATGGTCCATGCAAATCCCCGTGGAGCACCAAAACAGTGTGGAATAACTCATGAAAATGACCCTAAAACGCGAAAACGATGAGTTTTTGGTCATAACTCTCAAACATGTATCGGGTCTTAGGATCGTTGTAAATCCCCCAAGAGCGCCAAAACAGTGTGCAATAGCTCACGAAAACGGCCATAAAACGTGAAAAACGACGAGTTTTTGGTCATAACTCTCAAACATGTATCGGGTCTTAGGGTCGTTGTAAATCACCCTGGAACCCCAAAACTGTGGGCAATAACTCATGAAAACGGCCATAATATGCGAAATCGACAATTTTTTGGTTAAAATTGTCAAACATGTATCGGGTCTAATGGTCGTTGTAATTCGCCCTGAAACCCTAGAACTGTGGAATAGCTCATGAAAACGGTCATAAAACACAAGAACGACGAATTGTTGGTCATCCCCTTAAACATGCATCGGGTCTAATGGTCCATGCAAATCCCCGTGGAGCACCAAACAGTGTGGAATAACTCATGAAAATGACCCTAAAACGCGAAAACGATGAGTTTTTGGTCATAACTCTCAAACATGTATCGGGTCTTAGGATCGTTGTAAATCCCCCAAGAGCGCCAAAACAGTGTGCAATAGCTCACGAAAACGGCCATAAAACGTGAAAAACGACGAGTTTTTGGTCATAACTCTCAAACATGTATCGGGTCTTAGGGTCGTTGTAAATCACCCTGGAACCCCAAAACTGTGGGCAATAACTCATGAAAACGGCCATAATATGCGAAATCGACAATTTTTTGGTTAAAATTGTCAAACATGTATCGGGTCTAATGGTCGTTGTAATTCGCCCTGAAACCCTAGAACTGTGGAATAGCTCATGAAAACGGTCATAAAACACAAGAACGACGAATTGTTGGTCATCCCCTTAAACATGCATCGGGTCTAATGGTCCATGCAAATCCCCGTGGAGCACCAAAACAGTGTGGAATAACTCATGAAAATGACCCTAAAACGCGAAAACGATGAGTTTTTGGTCATAACTCTCAAACATGTATCGGGTCTTAGGATCGTTGTAAATCCCCCAAGAGCGCCAAAACAGTGTGCAATAGCTCACGAAAACGGCCATAAAACGTGAAAAACGACGAGTTTTTGGTCATAACTCTCAAACATGTATCGGGTCTTAGGGTCGTTGTAAATCACCCTGGAACCCCAAAACTGTGGGCAATAACTCATGAAAACGGCCATAATATGCGAAATCGACAATTTTTTGGTTAAAATTGTCAAACATGTATCGGGTCTAATGGTCGTTGTAATTCGCCCTGAAACCCTAGAACTGTGGAATAGCTCATGAAAACGGTCATAAAACACAAGAACGACGAATTGTTGGTCATCCCCTTAAACATGCATCGGGTCTAATGGTCCATGCAAATCCCCGTGGAGCACCAAAACAGTGTGGAATAACTCATGAAAATGACCCTAAAACGCGAAAACGATGAGTTTTTGGTCATAACTCTCAAACATGTATCGGGTCTTAGGATCGTTGTAAATCCCCCAAGAGCGCCAAAACAGTGTGCAATAGCTCACGAAAACGGCCATAAAACGTGAAAAACGACGAGTTTTTGGTCATAACTCTCAAACATGTATCGGGTCTTAGGGTCGTTGTAAATCACCCTGGAACCCCAAAACTGTGGGCAATAACTCATGAAAACGGCCATAATATGCGAAATCGACAATTTTTTGGTTAAAATTGTCAAACATGTATCGGGTCTAATGGTCGTTGTAATTCGCCCTGAAACCCTAGAACTGTGGAATAGCTCATGAAAACGGTCATAAAACACAAGAACGACGAATTGTTGGTCATCCCCTTAAACATGCATCGGGTCTAATGGTCCATGCAAATCCCCGTGGAGCACCAAAACAGTGTGGAATAACTCATGAAAATGACCCTAAAACGCGAAAACGATGAGTTTTTGGTCATAACTCTCAAACATGTATCGGGTCTTAGGATCGTTGTAAATCCCCCAAGAGCGCCAAAACAGTGTGCAATAGCTCACGAAAACGGCCATAAAACGTGAAAAACGACGAGTTTTTGGTCATAACTCTCAAACATGTATCGGGTCTTAGGGTCGTTGTAAATCACCCTGGAACCCCAAAACTGTGGGCAATAACTCATGAAAACGGCCATAATATGCGAAATCGACAATTTTTTGGTTAAAATTGTCAAACATGTATCGGGTCTAATGGTCGTTGTAATTCGCCCTGAAACCCTAGAACTGTGGAATAGCTCATGAAAACGGTCATAAAACACAAGAACGACGAATTGTTGGTCATCCCCTTAAACATGCATCGGGTCTAATGGTCCATGCAAATCCCCGTGGAGCACCAAAACAGTGTGGAATAACTCATGAAAATGACCCTAAAACGCGAAAACGATGAGTTTTTGGTCATAACTCTCAAACATGTATCGGGTCTTAGGATCGTTGTAAATCCCCCAAGAGCGCCAAAACAGTGTGCAATAGCTCACGAAAACGGCCATAAAACGTGAAAAACGACGAGTTTTTGGTCATAACTCTCAAACATGTATCGGGTCTTAGGGTCGTTGTAAATCACCCTGGAACCCCAAAACTGTGGGCAATAACTCATGAAAACGGCCATAATATGCGAAATCGACAATTTTTTGGTTAAAATTGTCAAACATGTATCGGGTCTAATGGTCGTTGTAATTCGCCCTGAAACCCTAGAACTGTGGAATAGCTCATGAAAACGGTCATAAAACACAAGAACGACGAATTGTTGGTCATCCCCTTAAACATGCATCGGGTCTAATGGTCCATGCAAATCCCCGTGGAGCACCAAAACAGTGTGGAATAACTCATGAAAATGACCCTAAAACGCGAAAACGATGAGTTTTTGGTCATAACTCTCAAACATGTATCGGGTCTTAGGATCGTTGTAAATCCCCCAAGAGCGCCAAAACAGTGTGCAATAGCTCACGAAAACGGCCATAAAACGTGAAAAACGACGAGTTTTTGGTCATAACTCTCAAACATGTATCGGGTCTTAGGGTCGTTGTAAATCACCCTGGAACCCCAAAACTGTGGGCAATAACTCATGAAAACGGCCATAATATGCGAAATCGACAATTTTTTGGTTAAAATTGTCAAACATGTATCGGGTCTAATGGTCGTTGTAATTCGCCCTGAAACCCTAGAACTGTGGAATAGCTCATGAAAACGGTCATAAAACACAAGAACGACGAATTGTTGGTCATCCCCTTAAACATGCATCGGGTCTAATGGTCCATGCAAATCCCCGTGGAGCACCAAAACAGTGTGGAATAACTCATGAAAATGACCCTAAAACGCGAAAACGATGAGTTTTTGGTCATAACTCTCAAACATGTATCGGGTCTTAGGATCGTTGTAAATCCCCCAAGAGCGCCAAAACAGTGTGCAATAGCTCACGAAAACGGCCATAAAACGTGAAAAACGACGAGTTTTTGGTCATAACTCTCAAACATGTATCGGGTCTTAGGGTCGTTGTAAATCACCCTGGAACCCCAAAACTGTGGGCAATAACTCATGAAAACGGCCATAATATGCGAAATCGACAATTTTTTGGTTAAAATTGTCAAACATGTATCGGGTCTAATGGTCGTTGTAATTCGCCCTGAAACCCTAGAACTGTGGAATAGCTCATGAAAACGGTCATAAAACACAAGAACGACGAATTGTTGGTCATCCCCTTAAACATGCATCGGGTCTAATGGTCCATGCAAATCCCCGTGGAGCACCAAAACAGTGTGGAATAACTCATGAAAATGACCCTAAAACGCGAAAACGATGAGTTTTTGGTCATAACTCTCAAACATGTATCGGGTCTTAGGATCGTTGTAAATCCCCCAAGAGCGCCAAAACAGTGTGCAATAGCTCACGAAAACGGCCATAAAACGTGAAAAACGACGAGTTTTTGGTCATAACTCTCAAACATGTATCGGGTCTTAGGGTCGTTGTAAATCACCCTGGAACCCCAAAACTGTGGGCAATAACTCATGAAAACGGCCATAATATGCGAAATCGACAATTTTTTGGTTAAAATTGTCAAACATGTATCGGGTCTAATGGTCGTTGTAATTCGCCCTGAAACCCTAGAACTGTGGAATAGCTCATGAAAACGGTCATAAAACACAAGAACGACGAATTGTTGGTCATCCCCTTAAACATGCATCGGGTCTAATGGTCCATGCAAATCCCCGTGGAGCACCAAAACAGTGTGGAATAACTCATGAAAATGACCCTAAAACGCGAAAACGATGAGTTTTTGGTCATAACTCTCAAACATGTATCGGGTCTTAGGATCGTTGTAAATCCCCCAAGAGCGCCAAAACAGTGTGCAATAGCTCACGAAAACGGCCATAAAACGTGAAAAACGACGAGTTTTTGGTCATAACTCTCAAACATGTATCGGGTCTTAGGGTCGTTGTAAATCACCCTGGAACCCCAAAACTGTGGGCAATAACTCATGAAAACGGCCATAATATGCGAAATCGACAATTTTTTGGTTAAAATTGTCAAACATGTATCGGGTCTAATGGTCGTTGTAATTCGCCCTGAAACCCTAGAACTGTGGAATAGCTCATGAAAACGGTCATAAAACACAAGAACGACGAATTGTTGGTCATCCCCTTAAACATGCATCGGGTCTAATGGTCCATGCAAATCCCCGTGGAGCACCAAAACAGTGTGGAATAACTCATGAAAATGACCCTAAAACGCGAAAACGATGAGTTTTTGGTCATAACTCTCAAACATGTATCGGGTCTTAGGATCGTTGTAAATCCCCCAAGAGCGCCAAAACAGTGTGCAATAGCTCACGAAAACGGCCATAAAACGTGAAAAACGACGAGTTTTTGGTCATAACTCTCAAACATGTATCGGGTCTTAGGGTCGTTGTAAATCACCCTGGAACCCCAAAACTGTGGGCAATAACTCATGAAAACGGCCATAATATGCGAAATCGACAATTTTTTGGTTAAAATTGTCAAACATGTATCGGGTCTAATGGTCGTTGTAATTCGCCCTGAAACCCTAGAACTGTGGAATAGCTCATGAAAACGGTCATAAAACACAAGAACGACGAATTGTTGGTCATCCCCTTAAACATGCATCGGGTCTAATGGTCCATGCAAATCCCCGTGGAGCACCAAAACAGTGTGGAATAACTCATGAAAATGACCCTAAAACGCGAAAACGATGAGTTTTTGGTCATAACTCTCAAACATGTATCGGGTCTTAGGATCGTTGTAAATCCCCCAAGAGCGCCAAAACAGTGTGCAATAGCTCACGAAAACGGCCATAAAACGTGAAAAACGACGAGTTTTTGGTCATAACTCTCAAACATGTATCGGGTCTTAGGGTCGTTGTAAATCACCCTGGAACCCCAAAACTGTGGGCAATAACTCATGAAAACGGCCATAATATGCGAAATCGACAATTTTTTGGTTAAAATTGTCAAACATGTATCGGGTCTAATGGTCGTTGTAATTCGCCCTGAAACCCTAGAACTGTGGAATAGCTCATGAAAACGGTCATAAAACACAAGAACGACGAATTGTTGGTCATCCCCTTAAACATGCATCGGGTCTAATGGTCCATGCAAATCCCCGTGGAGCACCAAAACAGTGTGGAATAACTCATGAAAATGACCCTAAAACGCGAAAACGATGAGTTTTTGGTCATAACTCTCAAACATGTATCGGGTCTTAGGATCGTTGTAAATCCCCCAAGAGCGCCAAAACAGTGTGCAATAGCTCACGAAAACGGCCATAAAACGTGAAAAACGACGAGTTTTTGGTCATAACTCTCAAACATGTATCGGGTCTTAGGGTCGTTGTAAATCACCCTGGAACCCCAAAACTGTGGGCAATAACTCATGAAAACGGCCATAATATGCGAAATCGACAATTTTTTGGTTAAAATTGTCAAACATGTATCGGGTCTAATGGTCGTTGTAATTCGCCCTGAAACCCTAGAACTGTGGAATAGCTCATGAAAACGGTCATAAAACACAAGAACGACGAATTGTTGGTCATCCCCTTAAACATGCATCGGGTCTAATGGTCCATGCAAATCCCCGTGGAGCACCAAAACAGTGTGGAATAACTCATGAAAATGACCCTAAAACGCGAAAACGATGAGTTTTTGGTCATAACTCTCAAACATGTATCGGGTCTTAGGATCGTTGTAAATCCCCCAAGAGCGCCAAAACAGTGTGCAATAGCTCACGAAAACGGCCATAAAACGTGAAAAACGACGAGTTTTTGGTCATAACTCTCAAACATGTATCGGGTCTTAGGGTCGTTGTAAATCACCCTGGAACCCCAAAACTGTGGGCAATAACTCATGAAAACGGCCATAATATGCGAAATCGACAATTTTTTGGTTAAAATTGTCAAACATGTATCGGGTCTAATGGTCGTTGTAATTCGCCCTGAAACCCTAGAACTGTGGAATAGCTCATGAAAACGGTCATAAAACACAAGAACGACGAATTGTTGGTCATCCCCTTAAACATGCATCGGGTCTAATGGTCCATGCAAATCCCCGTGGAGCACCAAAACAGTGTGGAATAACTCATGAAAATGACCCTAAAACGCGAAAACGATGAGTTTTTGGTCATAACTCTCAAACATGTATCGGGTCTTAGGATCGTTGTAAATCCCCCAAGAGCGCCAAAACAGTGTGCAATAGCTCACGAAAACGGCCATAAAACGTGAAAAACGACGAGTTTTTGGTCATAACTCTCAAACATGTATCGGGTCTTAGGGTCGTTGTAAATCACCCTGGAACCCCAAAACTGTGGGCAATAACTCATGAAAACGGCCATAATATGCGAAATCGACAATTTTTTGGTTAAAATTGTCAAACATGTATCGGGTCTAATGGTCGTTGTAATTCGCCCTGAAACCCTAGAACTGTGGAATAGCTCATGAAAACGGTCATAAAACACAAGAACGACGAATTGTTGGTCATCCCCTTAAACATGCATCGGGTCTAATGGTCCATGCAAATCCCCGTGGAGCACCAAAACAGTGTGGAATAACTCATGAAAATGACCCTAAAACGCGAAAACGATGAGTTTTTGGTCATAACTCTCAAACATGTATCGGGTCTTAGGATCGTTGTAAATCCCCCAAGAGCGCCAAAACAGTGTGCAATAGCTCACGAAAACGGCCATAAAACGTGAAAAACGACGAGTTTTTGGTCATAACTCTCAAACATGTATCGGGTCTTAGGGTCGTTGTAAATCACCCTGGAACCCCAAAACTGTGGGCAATAACTCATGAAAACGGCCATAATATGCGAAATCGACAATTTTTTGGTTAAAATTGTCAAACATGTATCGGGTCTAATGGTCGTTGTAATTCGCCCTGAAACCCTAGAACTGTGGAATAGCTCATGAAAACGGTCATAAAACACAAGAACGACGAATTGTTGGTCATCCCCTTAAACATGCATCGGGTCTAATGGTCCATGCAAATCCCCGTGGAGCACCAAAACAGTGTGGAATAACTCATGAAAATGACCCTAAAACGCGAAAACGATGAGTTTTTGGTCATAACTCTCAAACATGTATCGGGTCTTAGGATCGTTGTAAATCCCCCAAGAGCGCCAAAACAGTGTGCAATAGCTCACGAAAACGGCCATAAAACGTGAAAAACGACGAGTTTTTGGTCATAACTCTCAAACATGTATCGGGTCTTAGGGTCGTTGTAAATCACCCTGGAACCCCAAAACTGTGGGCAATAACTCATGAAAACGGCCATAATATGCGAAATCGACAATTTTTTGGTTAAAATTGTCAAACATGTATCGGGTCTAATGGTCGTTGTAATTCGCCCTGAAACCCTAGAACTGTGGAATAGCTCATGAAAACGGTCATAAAACACAAGAACGACGAATTGTTGGTCATCCCCTTAAACATGCATCGGGTCTAATGGTCCATGCAAATCCCCGTGGAGCACCAAAACAGTGTGGAATAACTCATGAAAATGACCCTAAAACGCGAAAACGATGAGTTTTTGGTCATAACTCTCAAACATGTATCGGGTCTTAGGATCGTTGTAAATCCCCCAAGAGCGCCAAAACAGTGTGCAATAGCTCACGAAAACGGCCATAAAACGTGAAAAACGACGAGTTTTTGGTCATAACTCTCAAACATGTATCGGGTCTTAGGGTCGTTGTAAATCACCCTGGAACCCCAAAACTGTGGGCAATAACTCATGAAAACGGCCATAATATGCGAAATCGACAATTTTTTGGTTAAAATTGTCAAACATGTATCGGGTCTAATGGTCGTTGTAATTCGCCCTGAAACCCTAGAACTGTGGAATAGCTCATGAAAACGGTCATAAAACACAAGAACGACGAATTGTTGGTCATCCCCTTAAACATGCATCGGGTCTAATGGTCCATGCAAATCCCCGTGGAGCACCAAAACAGTGTGGAATAACTCATGAAAATGACCCTAAAACGCGAAAACGATGAGTTTTTGGTCATAACTCTCAAACATGTATCGGGTCTTAGGATCGTTGTAAATCCCCCAAGAGCGCCAAAACAGTGTGCAATAGCTCACGAAAACGGCCATAAAACGTGAAAAACGACGAGTTTTTGGTCATAACTCTCAAACATGTATCGGGTCTTAGGGTCGTTGTAAATCACCCTGGAACCCCAAAACTGTGGGCAATAACTCATGAAAACGGCCATAATATGCGAAATCGACAATTTTTTGGTTAAAATTGTCAAACATGTATCGGGTCTAATGGTCGTTGTAATTCGCCCTGAAACCCTAGAACTGTGGAATAGCTCATGAAAACGGTCATAAAACACAAGAACGACGAATTGTTGGTCATCCCCTTAAACATGCATCGGGTCTAATGGTCCATGCAAATCCCCGTGGAGCACCAAAACAGTGTGGAATAACTCATGAAAATGACCCTAAAACGCGAAAACGATGAGTTTTTGGTCATAACTCTCAAACATGTATCGGGTCTTAGGATCGTTGTAAATCCCCCAAGAGCGCCAAAACAGTGTGCAATAGCTCACGAAAACGGCCATAAAACGTGAAAAACGACGAGTTTTTGGTCATAACTCTCAAACATGTATCGGGTCTTAGGGTCGTTGTAAATCACCCTGGAACCCCAAAACTGTGGGCAATAACTCATGAAAACGGCCATAATATGCGAAATCGACAATTTTTTGGTTAAAATTGTCAAACATGTATCGGGTCTAATGGTCGTTGTAATTCGCCCTGAAACCCTAGAACTGTGGAATAGCTCATGAAAACGGTCATAAAACACAAGAACGACGAATTGTTGGTCATCCCCTTAAACATGCATCGGGTCTAATGGTCCATGCAAATCCCCGTGGAGCACCAAAACAGTGTGGAATAACTCATGAAAATGACCCTAAAACGCGAAAACGATGAGTTTTTGGTCATAACTCTCAAACATGTATCGGGTCTTAGGATCGTTGTAAATCCCCCAAGAGCGCCAAAACAGTGTGCAATAGCTCACGAAAACGGCCATAAAACGTGAAAAACGACGAGTTTTTGGTCATAACTCTCAAACATGTATCGGGTCTTAGGGTCGTTGTAAATCACCCTGGAACCCCAAAACTGTGGGCAATAACTCATGAAAACGGCCATAATATGCGAAATCGACAATTTTTTGGTTAAAATTGTCAAACATGTATCGGGTCTAATGGTCGTTGTAATTCGCCCTGAAACCCTAGAACTGTGGAATAGCTCATGAAAACGGTCATAAAACACAAGAACGACGAATTGTTGGTCATCCCCTTAAACATGCATCGGGTCTAATGGTCCATGCAAATCCCCGTGGAGCACCAAAACAGTGTGGAATAACTCATGAAAATGACCCTAAAACGCGAAAACGATGAGTTTTTGGTCATAACTCTCAAACATGTATCGGGTCTTAGGATCGTTGTAAATCCCCCAAGAGCGCCAAAACAGTGTGCAATAGCTCACGAAAACGGCCATAAAACGTGAAAAACGACGAGTTTTTGGTCATAACTCTCAAACATGTATCGGGTCTTAGGGTCGTTGTAAATCACCCTGGAACCCCAAAACTGTGGGCAATAACTCATGAAAACGGCCATAATATGCGAAATCGACAATTTTTTGGTTAAAATTGTCAAACATGTATCGGGTCTAATGGTCGTTGTAATTCGCCCTGAAACCCTAGAACTGTGGAATAGCTCATGAAAACGGTCATAAAACACAAGAACGACGAATTGTTGGTCATCCCCTTAAACATGCATCGGGTCTAATGGTCCATGCAAATCCCCGTGGAGCACCAAAACAGTGTGGAATAACTCATGAAAATGACCCTAAAACGCGAAAACGATGAGTTTTTGGTCATAACTCTCAAACATGTATCGGGTCTTAGGATCGTTGTAAATCCCCCAAGAGCGCCAAAACAGTGTGCAATAGCTCACGAAAACGGCCATAAAACGTGAAAAACGACGAGTTTTTGGTCATAACTCTCAAACATGTATCGGGTCTTAGGGTCGTTGTAAATCACCCTGGAACCCCAAAACTGTGGGCAATAACTCATGAAAACGGCCATAATATGCGAAATCGACAATTTTTTGGTTAAAATTGTCAAACATGTATCGGGTCTAATGGTCGTTGTAATTCGCCCTGAAACCCTAGAACTGTGGAATAGCTCATGAAAACGGTCATAAAACACAAGAACGACGAATTGTTGGTCATCCCCTTAAACATGCATCGGGTCTAATGGTCCATGCAAATCCCCGTGGAGCACCAAAACAGTGTGGAATAACTCATGAAAATGACCCTAAAACGCGAAAACGATGAGTTTTTGGTCATAACTCTCAAACATGTATCGGGTCTTAGGATCGTTGTAAATCCCCCAAGAGCGCCAAAACAGTGTGCAATAGCTCACGAAAACGGCCATAAAACGTGAAAAACGACGAGTTTTTGGTCATAACTCTCAAACATGTATCGGGTCTTAGGGTCGTTGTAAATCACCCTGGAACCCCAAAACTGTGGGCAATAACTCATGAAAACGGCCATAATATGCGAAATCGACAATTTTTTGGTTAAAATTGTCAAACATGTATCGGGTCTAATGGTCGTTGTAATTCGCCCTGAAACCCTAGAACTGTGGAATAGCTCATGAAAACGGTCATAAAACACAAGAACGACGAATTGTTGGTCATCCCCTTAAACATGCATCGGGTCTAATGGTCCATGCAAATCCCCGTGGAGCACCAAAACAGTGTGGAATAACTCATGAAAATGACCCTAAAACGCGAAAACGATGAGTTTTTGGTCATAACTCTCAAACATGTATCGGGTCTTAGGATCGTTGTAAATCCCCCAAGAGCGCCAAAACAGTGTGCAATAGCTCACGAAAACGGCCATAAAACGTGAAAAACGACGAGTTTTTGGTCATAACTCTCAAACATGTATCGGGTCTTAGGGTCGTTGTAAATCACCCTGGAACCCCAAAACTGTGGGCAATAACTCATGAAAACGGCCATAATATGCGAAATCGACAATTTTTTGGTTAAAATTGTCAAACATGTATCGGGTCTAATGGTCGTTGTAATTCGCCCTGAAACCCTAGAACTGTGGAATAGCTCATGAAAACGGTCATAAAACACAAGAACGACGAATTGTTGGTCATCCCCTTAAACATGCATCGGGTCTAATGGTCCATGCAAATCCCCGTGGAGCACCAAAACAGTGTGGAATAACTCATGAAAATGACCCTAAAACGCGAAAACGATGAGTTTTTGGTCATAACTCTCAAACATGTATCGGGTCTTAGGATCGTTGTAAATCCCCCAAGAGCGCCAAAACAGTGTGCAATAGCTCACGAAAACGGCCATAAAACGTGAAAAACGACGAGTTTTTGGTCATAACTCTCAAACATGTATCGGGTCTTAGGGTCGTTGTAAATCACCCTGGAACCCCAAAACTGTGGGCAATAACTCATGAAAACGGCCATAATATGCGAAATCGACAATTTTTTGGTTAAAATTGTCAAACATGTATCGGGTCTAATGGTCGTTGTAATTCGCCCTGAAACCCTAGAACTGTGGAATAGCTCATGAAAACGGTCATAAAACACAAGAACGACGAATTGTTGGTCATCCCCTTAAACATGCATCGGGTCTAATGGTCCATGCAAATCCCCGTGGAGCACCAAAACAGTGTGGAATAACTCATGAAAATGACCCTAAAACGCGAAAACGATGAGTTTTTGGTCATAACTCTCAAACATGTATCGGGTCTTAGGATCGTTGTAAATCCCCCAAGAGCGCCAAAACAGTGTGCAATAGCTCACGAAAACGGCCATAAAACGTGAAAACGACGAGTTTTTGGTCATAACTCTCAAACATGTATCGGGTCTTAGGGTCGTTGTAAATCACCCTGGAACCCCAAAACTGTGGGCAATAACTCATGAAAACGGCCATAATATGCGAAATCGACAATTTTTTGGTTAAAATTGTCAAACATGTATCGGGTCTAATGGTCGTTGTAATTCGCCCTGAAACCCTAGAACTGTGGAATAGCTCATGAAAACGGTCATAAAACACAAGAACGACGAATTGTTGGTCATCCCCTTAAACATGCATCGGGTCTAATGGTCCATGCAAATCCCCGTGGAGCACCAAAACAGTGTGGAATAACTCATGAAAATGACCCTAAAACGCGAAAACGATGAGTTTTTGGTCATAACTCTCAAACATGTATCGGGTCTTAGGATCGTTGTAAATCCCCCAAGAGCGCCAAAACAGTGTGCAATAGCTCACGAAAACGGCCATAAAACGTGAAAAACGACGAGTTTTTGGTCATAACTCTCAAACATGTATCGGGTCTTAGGGTCGTTGTAAATCACCCTGGAACCCCAAAACTGTGGGCAATAACTCATGAAAACGGCCATAATATGCGAAATCGACAATTTTTTGGTTAAAATTGTCAAACATGTATCGGGTCTAATGGTCGTTGTAATTCGCCCTGAAACCCTAGAACTGTGGAATAGCTCATGAAAACGGTCATAAAACACAAGAACGACGAATTGTTGGTCATCCCCTTAAACATGCATCGGGTCTAATGGTCCATGCAAATCCCCGTGGAGCACCAAAACAGTGTGGAATAACTCATGAAAATGACCCTAAAACGCGAAAACGATGAGTTTTTGGTCATAACTCTCAAACATGTATCGGGTCTTAGGATCGTTGTAAATCCCCCAAGAGCGCCAAAACAGTGTGCAATAGCTCACGAAAACGGCCATAAAACGTGAAAAACGACGAGTTTTTGGTCATAACTCTCAAACATGTATCGGGTCTTAGGGTCGTTGTAAATCACCCTGGAACCCCAAAACTGTGGGCAATAACTCATGAAAACGGCCATAATATGCGAAATCGACAATTTTTTGGTTAAAATTGTCAAACATGTATCGGGTCTAATGGTCGTTGTAATTCGCCCTGAAACCCTAGAACTGTGGAATAGCTCATGAAAACGGTCATAAAACACAAGAACGACGAATTGTTGGTCATCCCCTTAAACATGCATCGGGTCTAATGGTCCATGCAAATCCCCGTGGAGCACCAAAACAGTGTGGAATAACTCATGAAAATGACCCTAAAACGCGAAAACGATGAGTTTTTGGTCATAACTCTCAAACATGTATCGGGTCTTAGGATCGTTGTAAATCCCCCAAGAGCGCCAAAACAGTGTGCAATAGCTCACGAAAACGGCCATAAAACGTGAAAAACGACGAGTTTTTGGTCATAACTCTCAAACATGTATCGGGTCTTAGGGTCGTTGTAAATCACCCTGGAACCCCAAAACTGTGGGCAATAACTCATGAAAACGGCCATAATATGCGAAATCGACAATTTTTTGGTTAAAATTGTCAAACATGTATCGGGTCTAATGGTCGTTGTAATTCGCCCTGAAACCCTAGAACTGTGGAATAGCTCATGAAAACGGTCATAAAACACAAGAACGACGAATTGTTGGTCATCCCCTTAAACATGCATCGGGTCTAATGGTCCATGCAAATCCCCGTGGAGCACCAAAACAGTGTGGAATAACTCATGAAAATGACCCTAAAACGCGAAAACGATGAGTTTTTGGTCATAACTCTCAAACATGTATCGGGTCTTAGGATCGTTGTAAATCCCCCAAGAGCGCCAAAACAGTGTGCAATAGCTCACGAAAACGGCCATAAAACGTGAAAAACGACGAGTTTTTGGTCATAACTCTCAAACATGTATCGGGTCTTAGGGTCGTTGTAAATCACCCTGGAACCCCAAAACTGTGGGCAATAACTCATGAAAACGGCCATAATATGCGAAATCGACAATTTTTTGGTTAAAATTGTCAAACATGTATCGGGTCTAATGGTCGTTGTAATTCGCCCTGAAACCCTAGAACTGTGGAATAGCTCATGAAAACGGTCATAAAACACAAGAACGACGAATTGTTGGTCATCCCCTTAAACATGCATCGGGTCTAATGGTCCATGCAAATCCCCGTGGAGCACCAAAACAGTGTGGAATAACTCATGAAAATGACCCTAAAACGCGAAAACGATGAGTTTTTGGTCATAACTCTCAAACATGTATCGGGTCTTAGGATCGTTGTAAATCCCCCAAGAGCGCCAAAACAGTGTGCAATAGCTCACGAAAACGGCCATAAAACGTGAAAAACGACGAGTTTTTGGTCATAACTCTCAAACATGTATCGGGTCTTAGGGTCGTTGTAAATCACCCTGGAACCCCAAAACTGTGGGCAATAACTCATGAAAACGGCCATAATATGCGAAATCGACAATTTTTTGGTTAAAATTGTCAAACATGTATCGGGTCTAATGGTCGTTGTAATTCGCCCTGAAACCCTAGAACTGTGGAATAGCTCATGAAAACGGTCATAAAACACAAGAACGACGAATTGTTGGTCATCCCCTTAAACATGCATCGGGTCTAATGGTCCATGCAAATCCCCGTGGAGCACCAAAACAGTGTGGAATAACTCATGAAAATGACCCTAAAACGCGAAAACGATGAGTTTTTGGTCATAACTCTCAAACATGTATCGGGTCTTAGGATCGTTGTAAATCCCCCAAGAGCGCCAAAACAGTGTGCAATAGCTCACGAAAACGGCCATAAAACGTGAAAAACGACGAGTTTTTGGTCATAACTCTCAAACATGTATCGGGTCTTAGGGTCGTTGTAAATCACCCTGGAACCCCAAAACTGTGGGCAATAACTCATGAAAACGGCCATAATATGCGAAATCGACAATTTTTTGGTTAAAATTGTCAAACATGTATCGGGTCTAATGGTCGTTGTAATTCGCCCTGAAACCCTAGAACTGTGGAATAGCTCATGAAAACGGTCATAAAACACAAGAACGACGAATTGTTGGTCATCCCCTTAAACATGCATCGGGTCTAATGGTCCATGCAAATCCCCGTGGAGCACCAAAACAGTGTGGAATAACTCATGAAAATGACCCTAAAACGCGAAAACGATGAGTTTTTGGTCATAACTCTCAAACATGTATCGGGTCTTAGGATCGTTGTAAATCCCCCAAGAGCGCCAAAACAGTGTGCAATAGCTCACGAAAACGGCCATAAAACGTGAAAAACGACGAGTTTTTGGTCATAACTCTCAAACATGTATCGGGTCTTAGGGTCGTTGTAAATCACCCTGGAACCCCAAAACTGTGGGCAATAACTCATGAAAACGGCCATAATATGCGAAATCGACAATTTTTTGGTTAAAATTGTCAAACATGTATCGGGTCTAATGGTCGTTGTAATTCGCCCTGAAACCCTAGAACTGTGGAATAGCTCATGAAAACGGTCATAAAACACAAGAACGACGAATTGTTGGTCATCCCCTTAAACATGCATCGGGTCTAATGGTCCATGCAAATCCCCGTGGAGCACCAAAACAGTGTGGAATAACTCATGAAAATGACCCTAAAACGCGAAAACGATGAGTTTTTGGTCATAACTCTCAAACATGTATCGGGTCTTAGGATCGTTGTAAATCCCCCAAGAGCGCCAAAACAGTGTGCAATAGCTCACGAAAACGGCCATAAAACGTGAAAAACGACGAGTTTTTGGTCATAACTCTCAAACATGTATCGGGTCTTAGGGTCGTTGTAAATCACCCTGGAACCCCAAAACTGTGGGCAATAACTCATGAAAACGGCCATAATATGCGAAATCGACAATTTTTTGGTTAAAATTGTCAAACATGTATCGGGTCTAATGGTCGTTGTAATTCGCCCTGAAACCCTAGAACTGTGGAATAGCTCATGAAAACGGTCATAAAACACAAGAACGACGAATTGTTGGTCATCCCCTTAAACATGCATCGGGTCTAATGGTCCATGCAAATCCCCGTGGAGCACCAAAACAGTGTGGAATAACTCATGAAAATGACCCTAAAACGCGAAAACGATGAGTTTTTGGTCATAACTCTCAAACATGTATCGGGTCTTAGGATCGTTGTAAATCCCCCAAGAGCGCCAAAACAGTGTGCAATAGCTCACGAAAACGGCCATAAAACGTGAAAAACGACGAGTTTTTGGTCATAACTCTCAAACATGTATCGGGTCTTAGGGTCGTTGTAAATCACCCTGGAACCCCAAAACTGTGGGCAATAACTCATGAAAACGGCCATAATATGCGAAATCGACAATTTTTTGGTTAAAATTGTCAAACATGTATCGGGTCTAATGGTCGTTGTAATTCGCCCTGAAACCCTAGAACTGTGGAATAGCTCATGAAAACGGTCATAAAACACAAGAACGACGAATTGTTGGTCATCCCCTTAAACATGCATCGGGTCTAATGGTCCATGCAAATCCCCGTGGAGCACCAAAACAGTGTGGAATAACTCATGAAAATGACCCTAAAACGCGAAAACGATGAGTTTTTGGTCATAACTCTCAAACATGTATCGGGTCTTAGGATCGTTGTAAATCCCCCAAGAGCGCCAAAACAGTGTGCAATAGCTCACGAAAACGGCCATAAAACGTGAAAAACGACGAGTTTTTGGTCATAACTCTCAAACATGTATCGGGTCTTAGGGTCGTTGTAAATCACCCTGGAACCCCAAAACTGTGGGCAATAACTCATGAAAACGGCCATAATATGCGAAATCGACAATTTTTTGGTTAAAATTGTCAAACATGTATCGGGTCTAATGGTCGTTGTAATTCGCCCTGAAACCCTAGAACTGTGGAATAGCTCATGAAAACGGTCATAAAACACAAGAACGACGAATTGTTGGTCATCCCCTTAAACATGCATCGGGTCTAATGGTCCATGCAAATCCCCGTGGAGCACCAAAACAGTGTGGAATAACTCATGAAAATGACCCTAAAACGCGAAAACGATGAGTTTTTGGTCATAACTCTCAAACATGTATCGGGTCTTAGGATCGTTGTAAATCCCCCAAGAGCGCCAAAACAGTGTGCAATAGCTCACGAAAACGGCCATAAAACGTGAAAAACGACGAGTTTTTGGTCATAACTCTCAAACATGTATCGGGTCTTAGGGTCGTTGTAAATCACCCTGGAACCCCAAAACTGTGGGCAATAACTCATGAAAACGGCCATAATATGCGAAATCGACAATTTTTTGGTTAAAATTGTCAAACATGTATCGGGTCTAATGGTCGTTGTAATTCGCCCTGAAACCCTAGAACTGTGGAATAGCTCATGAAAACGGTCATAAAACACAAGAACGACGAATTGTTGGTCATCCCCTTAAACATGCATCGGGTCTAATGGTCCATGCAAATCCCCGTGGAGCACCAAAACAGTGTGGAATAACTCATGAAAATGACCCTAAAACGCGAAAACGATGAGTTTTTGGTCATAACTCTCAAACATGTATCGGGTCTTAGGATCGTTGTAAATCCCCCAAGAGCGCCAAAACAGTGTGCAATAGCTCACGAAAACGGCCATAAAACGTGAAAAACGACGAGTTTTTGGTCATAACTCTCAAACATGTATCGGGTCTTAGGGTCGTTGTAAATCACCCTGGAACCCCAAAACTGTGGGCAATAACTCATGAAAACGGCCATAATATGCGAAATCGACAATTTTTTGGTTAAAATTGTCAAACATGTATCGGGTCTAATGGTCGTTGTAATTCGCCCTGAAACCCTAGAACTGTGGAATAGCTCATGAAAACGGTCATAAAACACAAGAACGACGAATTGTTGGTCATCCCCTTAAACATGCATCGGGTCTAATGGTCCATGCAAATCCCCGTGGAGCACCAAAACAGTGTGGAATAACTCATGAAAATGACCCTAAAACGCGAAAACGATGAGTTTTTGGTCATAACTCTCAAACATGTATCGGGTCTTAGGATCGTTGTAAATCCCCCAAGAGCGCCAAAACAGTGTGCAATAGCTCACGAAAACGGCCATAAAACGTGAAAAACGACGAGTTTTTGGTCATAACTCTCAAACATGTATCGGGTCTTAGGGTCGTTGTAAATCACCCTGGAACCCCAAAACTGTGGGCAATAACTCATGAAAACGGCCATAATATGCGAAATCGACAATTTTTTGGTTAAAATTGTCAAACATGTATCGGGTCTAATGGTCGTTGTAATTCGCCCTGAAACCCTAGAACTGTGGAATAGCTCATGAAAACGGTCATAAAACACAAGAACGACGAATTGTTGGTCATCCCCTTAAACATGCATCGGGTCTAATGGTCCATGCAAATCCCCGTGGAGCACCAAAACAGTGTGGAATAACTCATGAAAATGACCCTAAAACGCGAAAACGATGAGTTTTTGGTCATAACTCTCAAACATGTATCGGGTCTTAGGATCGTTGTAAATCCCCCAAGAGCGCCAAAACAGTGTGCAATAGCTCACGAAAACGGCCATAAAACGTGAAAAACGACGAGTTTTTGGTCATAACTCTCAAACATGTATCGGGTCTTAGGGTCGTTGTAAATCACCCTGGAACCCCAAAACTGTGGGCAATAACTCATGAAAACGGCCATAATATGCGAAATCGACAATTTTTTGGTTAAAATTGTCAAACATGTATCGGGTCTAATGGTCGTTGTAATTCGCCCTGAAACCCTAGAACTGTGGAATAGCTCATGAAAACGGTCATAAAACACAAGAACGACGAATTGTTGGTCATCCCCTTAAACATGCATCGGGTCTAATGGTCCATGCAAATCCCCGTGGAGCACCAAAACAGTGTGGAATAACTCATGAAAATGACCCTAAAACGCGAAAACGATGAGTTTTTGGTCATAACTCTCAAACATGTATCGGGTCTTAGGATCGTTGTAAATCCCCCAAGAGCGCCAAAACAGTGTGCAATAGCTCACGAAAACGGCCATAAAACGTGAAAAACGACGAGTTTTTGGTCATAACTCTCAAACATGTATCGGGTCTTAGGGTCGTTGTAAATCACCCTGGAACCCCAAAACTGTGGGCAATAACTCATGAAAACGGCCATAATATGCGAAATCGACAATTTTTTGGTTAAAATTGTCAAACATGTATCGGGTCTAATGGTCGTTGTAATTCGCCCTGAAACCCTAGAACTGTGGAATAGCTCATGAAAACGGTCATAAAACACAAGAACGACGAATTGTTGGTCATCCCCTTAAACATGCATCGGGTCTAATGGTCCATGCAAATCCCCGTGGAGCACCAAAACAGTGTGGAATAACTCATGAAAATGACCCTAAAACGCGAAAACGATGAGTTTTTGGTCATAACTCTCAAACATGTATCGGGTCTTAGGATCGTTGTAAATCCCCCAAGAGCGCCAAAACAGTGTGCAATAGCTCACGAAAACGGCCATAAAACGTGAAAAACGACGAGTTTTTGGTCATAACTCTCAAACATGTATCGGGTCTTAGGGTCGTTGTAAATCACCCTGGAACCCCAAAACTGTGGGCAATAACTCATGAAAACGGCCATAATATGCGAAATCGACAATTTTTTGGTTAAAATTGTCAAACATGTATCGGGTCTAATGGTCGTTGTAATTCGCCCTGAAACCCTAGAACTGTGGAATAGCTCATGAAAACGGTCATAAAACACAAGAACGACGAATTGTTGGTCATCCCCTTAAACATGCATCGGGTCTAATGGTCCATGCAAATCCCCGTGGAGCACCAAAACAGTGTGGAATAACTCATGAAAATGACCCTAAAACGCGAAAACGATGAGTTTTTGGTCATAACTCTCAAACATGTATCGGGTCTTAGGATCGTTGTAAATCCCCCAAGAGCGCCAAAACAGTGTGCAATAGCTCACGAAAACGGCCATAAAACGTGAAAAACGACGAGTTTTTGGTCATAACTCTCAAACATGTATCGGGTCTTAGGGTCGTTGTAAATCACCCTGGAACCCCAAAACTGTGGGCAATAACTCATGAAAACGGCCATAATATGCGAAATCGACAATTTTTTGGTTAAAATTGTCAAACATGTATCGGGTCTAATGGTCGTTGTAATTCGCCCTGAAACCCTAGAACTGTGGAATAGCTCATGAAAACGGTCATAAAACACAAGAACGACGAATTGTTGGTCATCCCCTTAAACATGCATCGGGTCTAATGGTCCATGCAAATCCCCGTGGAGCACCAAAACAGTGTGGAATAACTCATGAAAATGACCCTAAAACGCGAAAACGATGAGTTTTTGGTCATAACTCTCAAACATGTATCGGGTCTTAGGATCGTTGTAAATCCCCCAAGAGCGCCAAAACAGTGTGCAATAGCTCACGAAAACGGCCATAAAACGTGAAAAACGACGAGTTTTTGGTCATAACTCTCAAACATGTATCGGGTCTTAGGGTCGTTGTAAATCACCCTGGAACCCCAAAACTGTGGGCAATAACTCATGAAAACGGCCATAATATGCGAAATCGACAATTTTTTGGTTAAAATTGTCAAACATGTATCGGGTCTAATGGTCGTTGTAATTCGCCCTGAAACCCTAGAACTGTGGAATAGCTCATGAAAACGGTCATAAAACACAAGAACGACGAATTGTTGGTCATCCCCTTAAACATGCATCGGGTCTAATGGTCCATGCAAATCCCCGTGGAGCACCAAAACAGTGTGGAATAACTCATGAAAATGACCCTAAAACGCGAAAACGATGAGTTTTTGGTCATAACTCTCAAACATGTATCGGGTCTTAGGATCGTTGTAAATCCCCCAAGAGCGCCAAAACAGTGTGCAATAGCTCACGAAAACGGCCATAAAACGTGAAAAACGACGAGTTTTTGGTCATAACTCTCAAACATGTATCGGGTCTTAGGGTCGTTGTAAATCACCCTGGAACCCCAAAACTGTGGGCAATAACTCATGAAAACGGCCATAATATGCGAAATCGACAATTTTTTGGTTAAAATTGTCAAACATGTATCGGGTCTAATGGTCGTTGTAATTCGCCCTGAAACCCTAGAACTGTGGAATAGCTCATGAAAACGGTCATAAAACACAAGAACGACGAATTGTTGGTCATCCCCTTAAACATGCATCGGGTCTAATGGTCCATGCAAATCCCCGTGGAGCACCAAAACAGTGTGGAATAACTCATGAAAATGACCCTAAAACGCGAAAACGATGAGTTTTTGGTCATAACTCTCAAACATGTATCGGGTCTTAGGATCGTTGTAAATCCCCCAAGAGCGCCAAAACAGTGTGCAATAGCTCACGAAAACGGCCATAAAACGTGAAAAACGACGAGTTTTTGGTCATAACTCTCAAACATGTATCGGGTCTTAGGGTCGTTGTAAATCACCCTGGAACCCCAAAACTGTGGGCAATAACTCATGAAAACGGCCATAATATGCGAAATCGACAATTTTTTGGTTAAAATTGTCAAACATGTATCGGGTCTAATGGTCGTTGTAATTCGCCCTGAAACCCTAGAACTGTGGAATAGCTCATGAAAACGGTCATAAAACACAAGAACGACGAATTGTTGGTCATCCCCTTAAACATGCATCGGGTCTAATGGTCCATGCAAATCCCCGTGGAGCACCAAAACAGTGTGGAATAACTCATGAAAATGACCCTAAAACGCGAAAACGATGAGTTTTTGGTCATAACTCTCAAACATGTATCGGGTCTTAGGATCGTTGTAAATCCCCCAAGAGCGCCAAAACAGTGTGCAATAGCTCACGAAAACGGCCATAAAACGTGAAAAACGACGAGTTTTTGGTCATAACTCTCAAACATGTATCGGGTCTTAGGGTCGTTGTAAATCACCCTGGAACCCCAAAACTGTGGGCAATAACTCATGAAAACGGCCATAATATGCGAAATCGACAATTTTTTGGTTAAAATTGTCAAACATGTATCGGGTCTAATGGTCGTTGTAATTCGCCCTGAAACCCTAGAACTGTGGAATAGCTCATGAAAACGGTCATAAAACACAAGAACGACGAATTGTTGGTCATCCCCTTAAACATGCATCGGGTCTAATGGTCCATGCAAATCCCCGTGGAGCACCAAAACAGTGTGGAATAACTCATGAAAATGACCCTAAAACGCGAAAACGATGAGTTTTTGGTCATAACTCTCAAACATGTATCGGGTCTTAGGATCGTTGTAAATCCCCCAAGAGCGCCAAAACAGTGTGCAATAGCTCACGAAAACGGCCATAAAACGTGAAAAACGACGAGTTTTTGGTCATAACTCTCAAACATGTATCGGGTCTTAGGGTCGTTGTAAATCACCCTGGAACCCCAAAACTGTGGGCAATAACTCATGAAAACGGCCATAATATGCGAAATCGACAATTTTTTGGTTAAAATTGTCAAACATGTATCGGGTCTAATGGTCGTTGTAATTCGCCCTGAAACCCTAGAACTGTGGAATAGCTCATGAAAACGGTCATAAAACACAAGAACGACGAATTGTTGGTCATCCCCTTAAACATGCATCGGGTCTAATGGTCCATGCAAATCCCCGTGGAGCACCAAAACAGTGTGGAATAACTCATGAAAATGACCCTAAAACGCGAAAACGATGAGTTTTTGGTCATAACTCTCAAACATGTATCGGGTCTTAGGATCGTTGTAAATCCCCCAAGAGCGCCAAAACAGTGTGCAATAGCTCACGAAAACGGCCATAAAACGTGAAAAACGACGAGTTTTTGGTCATAACTCTCAAACATGTATCGGGTCTTAGGGTCGTTGTAAATCACCCTGGAACCCCAAAACTGTGGGCAATAACTCATGAAAACGGCCATAATATGCGAAATCGACAATTTTTTGGTTAAAATTGTCAAACATGTATCGGGTCTAATGGTCGTTGTAATTCGCCCTGAAACCCTAGAACTGTGGAATAGCTCATGAAAACGGTCATAAAACACAAGAACGACGAATTGTTGGTCATCCCCTTAAACATGCATCGGGTCTAATGGTCCATGCAAATCCCCGTGGAGCACCAAAACAGTGTGGAATAACTCATGAAAATGACCCTAAAACGCGAAAACGATGAGTTTTTGGTCATAACTCTCAAACATGTATCGGGTCTTAGGATCGTTGTAAATCCCCCAAGAGCGCCAAAACAGTGTGCAATAGCTCACGAAAACGGCCATAAAACGTGAAAAACGACGAGTTTTTGGTCATAACTCTCAAACATGTATCGGGTCTTAGGGTCGTTGTAAATCACCCTGGAACCCCAAAACTGTGGGCAATAACTCATGAAAACGGCCATAATATGCGAAATCGACAATTTTTTGGTTAAAATTGTCAAACATGTATCGGGTCTAATGGTCGTTGTAATTCGCCCTGAAACCCTAGAACTGTGGAATAGCTCATGAAAACGGTCATAAAACACAAGAACGACGAATTGTTGGTCATCCCCTTAAACATGCATCGGGTCTAATGGTCCATGCAAATCCCCGTGGAGCACCAAAACAGTGTGGAATAACTCATGAAAATGACCCTAAAACGCGAAAACGATGAGTTTTTGGTCATAACTCTCAAACATGTATCGGGTCTTAGGATCGTTGTAAATCCCCCAAGAGCGCCAAAACAGTGTGCAATAGCTCACGAAAACGGCCATAAAACGTGAAAAACGACGAGTTTTTGGTCATAACTCTCAAACATGTATCGGGTCTTAGGGTCGTTGTAAATCACCCTGGAACCCCAAAACTGTGGGCAATAACTCATGAAAACGGCCATAATATGCGAAATCGACAATTTTTTGGTTAAAATTGTCAAACATGTATCGGGTCTAATGGTCGTTGTAATTCGCCCTGAAACCCTAGAACTGTGGAATAGCTCATGAAAACGGTCATAAAACACAAGAACGACGAATTGTTGGTCATCCCCTTAAACATGCATCGGGTCTAATGGTCCATGCAAATCCCCGTGGAGCACCAAAACAGTGTGGAATAACTCATGAAAATGACCCTAAAACGCGAAAACGATGAGTTTTTGGTCATAACTCTCAAACATGTATCGGGTCTTAGGATCGTTGTAAATCCCCCAAGAGCGCCAAAACAGTGTGCAATAGCTCACGAAAACGGCCATAAAACGTGAAAAACGACGAGTTTTTGGTCATAACTCTCAAACATGTATCGGGTCTTAGGGTCGTTGTAAATCACCCTGGAACCCCAAAACTGTGGGCAATAACTCATGAAAACGGCCATAATATGCGAAATCGACAATTTTTTGGTTAAAATTGTCAAACATGTATCGGGTCTAATGGTCGTTGTAATTCGCCCTGAAACCCTAGAACTGTGGAATAGCTCATGAAAACGGTCATAAAACACAAGAACGACGAATTGTTGGTCATCCCCTTAAACATGCATCGGGTCTAATGGTCCATGCAAATCCCCGTGGAGCACCAAAACAGTGTGGAATAACTCATGAAAATGACCCTAAAACGCGAAAACGATGAGTTTTTGGTCATAACTCTCAAACATGTATCGGGTCTTAGGATCGTTGTAAATCCCCCAAGAGCGCCAAAACAGTGTGCAATAGCTCACGAAAACGGCCATAAAACGTGAAAAACGACGAGTTTTTGGTCATAACTCTCAAACATGTATCGGGTCTTAGGGTCGTTGTAAATCACCCTGGAACCCCAAAACTGTGGGCAATAACTCATGAAAACGGCCATAATATGCGAAATCGACAATTTTTTGGTTAAAATTGTCAAACATGTATCGGGTCTAATGGTCGTTGTAATTCGCCCTGAAACCCTAGAACTGTGGAATAGCTCATGAAAACGGTCATAAAACACAAGAACGACGAATTGTTGGTCATCCCCTTAAACATGCATCGGGTCTAATGGTCCATGCAAATCCCCGTGGAGCACCAAAACAGTGTGGAATAACTCATGAAAATGACCCTAAAACGCGAAAACGATGAGTTTTTGGTCATAACTCTCAAACATGTATCGGGTCTTAGGATCGTTGTAAATCCCCCAAGAGCGCCAAAACAGTGTGCAATAGCTCACGAAAACGGCCATAAAACGTGAAAAACGACGAGTTTTTGGTCATAACTCTCAAACATGTATCGGGTCTTAGGGTCGTTGTAAATCACCCTGGAACCCCAAAACTGTGGGCAATAACTCATGAAAACGGCCATAATATGCGAAATCGACAATTTTTTGGTTTAAAATTGTCAAACATGTATCGGGTCTAATGGTCGTTGTAATTCGCCCTGAAACCCTAGAACTGTGGAATAGCTCATGAAAACGGTCATAAAACACAAGAACGACGAATTGTTGGTCATCCCCTTAAACATGCATCGGGTCTAATGGTCCATGCAAATCCCCGTGGAGCACCAAAACAGTGTGGAATAACTCATGAAAATGACCCTAAAACGCGAAAACGATGAGTTTTTGGTCATAACTCTCAAACATGTATCGGGTCTTAGGATCGTTGTAAATCCCCCAAGAGCGCCAAAACAGTGTGCAATAGCTCACGAAAACGGCCATAAAACGTGAAAACGACGAGTTTTTGGTCATAACTCTCAAACATGTATCGGGTCTTAGGGTCGTTGTAAATCACCCTGGAACCCCAAAACTGTGGGCAATAACTCATGAAAACGGCCATAATATGCGAAATCGACAATTTTTTGGTTAAAATTGTCAAACATGTATCGGGTCTAATGGTCGTTGTAATTCGCCCTGAAACCCTAGAACTGTGGAATAGCTCATGAAAACGGTCATAAAACACAAGAACGACGAATTGTTGGTCATCCCCTTAAACATGCATCGGGTCTAATGGTCCATGCAAATCCCCGTGGAGCACCAAAACAGTGTGGAATAACTCATGAAAATGACCCTAAAACGCGAAAACGATGAGTTTTTGGTCATAACTCTCAAACATGTATCGGGTCTTAGGATCGTTGTAAATCCCCCAAGAGCGCCAAAACAGTGTGCAATAGCTCACGAAAACGGCCATAAAACGTGAAAAACGACGAGTTTTTGGTCATAACTCTCAAACATGTATCGGGTCTTAGGGTCGTTGTAAATCACCCTGGAACCCCAAAACTGTGGGCAATAACTCATGAAAACGGCCATAATATGCGAAATCGACAATTTTTTGGTTAAAATTGTCAAACATGTATCGGGTCTAATGGTCGTTGTAATTCGCCCTGAAACCCTAGAACTGTGAATAGCTCATGAAACCGGTCATAAAACACAAGAACGACGAATTGTTGGTCATCCCCTTAAACATGCATCGGGTCTAATGGTCCATGCAAATCCCCGTGGAGCACCAAAACAGTGTGGAATAACTCATGAAATGACCCTAAAACGCGAAAACGATGAGTTTTTGGTCATAACTCTCAAACATGTATCGGGTCTTAGGATCGTTGTAAATCCCCCAAGAGCGCCAAAACAAGTGTGCAATAGCTCACGAAAACGGCCATAAAACGTGAAAAACGACGAGTTTTGGTCATAACTCTCAAACATGTATCGGGTCTTAGGGTCGTTGTAAATCACCCTGGAACCCCAAACTGTGGGCAATAACTCATGAAAACAGGCCATAATATGCGAAATCGACAATTTTTTTGGTTAAAATTGTCAAACATGTATCGGGTTCTAATGGTCGTTGTAATTCGCCCTGAAACCCTAGAACTGTGGAATAGCTCATGAAACGGTCTTAAAACACAAGAACGACGAATGTTGGTCATCCCCTTAAACATGCATAGGGTCTAATGGTCCATGCAAATTCCCAGTGGAGCCCCGAAAAACAGTGTTGGAATAACTCAATTGAAAATGACCCGTACAACGCGAAAACGATGAGTTTTGGTCATAACTCTCAAACATGTATCGGGTCTTAGGATC